>ML252614.1:0-73394 GCA_005239495.1 Nicotiana undulata | reverse complement strand
TGTCGTATAGATCATGCCAAAAGAAAGAAGGGATAGCCTTAACATACCTGAGCCAATTCTCTTTACAATCCCTCTAACACACATCAATGACGACAACACGTAACGGCAAGATCGGAGTAGGAAAAAAAATCCGTCTTCATATGATCAAAATATTTCCAACCTTTATCGAGCAAACCAGAACGTTTACAACTGGATAGAAGAGCTATAAAAGTTATTGCATCTGGTTGGACGTTTGCTTCCCTCATTTCATCAAAGACTGAAATTGCCTCTGTGCTAAGGTCGTATATGACAGATCCGGTGATCATGGAATTCCAGGAAGCTAATGTTTTGTCCTCAAGTATTTGGAAAACCTTTTGAGCATTTTCTAAGTTCCCACGCTTACTGTACATGGCTATAAGAGCTGTAAATACATACACATCACCTATAAAATCATTTCGTATAAAAAAGTAGTGTATCTCTTTCCCGATATGTAACAAAGAGAGACCTGCACATGCTTGAAGTAATCTTACTTTGCTCAATTTTTAATCAATCTCTCTTAATGAATTTGATCACATGTTATTTAACTTCTCTTGCTGAATCTATCTGTTTCCTATCACTTTCATATAAGACCTCTCTTTGAATTAGAGAGGTTTTATGCCTTAAATAGTGTGGCCCCACGTACCAATGGCTAAGCCACATGATCTACTATTGTTCCACCTTTCAATTCTAATATAAGAGTCACAAATTCTTGGAATGGGGACTGCCACCTCATGTTTGTTTTTTTAATACTTATCCAATATATCTCCAATTAATTAGGTAATGTCTCGTTACCCGGTAATTAACCAATTACCCGCATAATTAAGAATTATCTCAACTTGCTTAAAATACTACTCTCTTTTAACATACCTTGTATACCTTACTAGCATGGTAATGTATTACCTTGTATGGCACTAGTCCATAAATATCGAGTATTTTAGCTCGGGCCGTATTGTATCCCAAAATGCAAAACTTGGACGAAAATTCATTTTCTTTGACTTGCTTACCCTCTCACCTTCACGAATTTTCTCATCAATTGTTTGAAATAGCATCATCCTTATAATCTCAAAATAATCTCATTCCCGAACTTACGTTGATTAACTTACAACGAAACTTTAACGTACGAAAATGCGGGATGTATTATTTCATTTCCGAGCTTTCATCAATTTGCTTATGGCATACTTTTACGTACGAAACCTGGGGTGTAACAGTACATGTACCATTTCAACCAAGGCTAACCAATCTATCTTCTTTTAACCATCGCAATTCCCTCAGAGATAGTAGTAACTTCCTTCAACTCATCGCAGCTCAACCCTCAATCATCCCGGGTGACTTTGAATTTACGAGACCATGCTGCCTAAATTCCGCAACCCGTCTCACAACCCCCTGATAATCTTTCTACAACCTGGAGTCTATTTCCCTCACTCCTCCGATACTATCCAGCGTGCTGAAATAGCATAGAACACTTCAACCATATTCCTTCCTCTTAGAGATTATACTGCAGAAGCTCGATTCTTAATTATACTACTGCCTGAAACCCTTTAACACCGCATTCTCTAACTTCTAATTCATTAGGACCACTACTGAGAGTCACCCCACTCTGACTGGCTCTGAATACAATCAACTCCGAAGGCTCTCCTAGCACATGATTACCCTTTTCAACGAAACACGTGACTGAGTCACTACCTTTACAACTTGCCTATGTCTCAAGCACAAATTCTTAGTCTTCCAGAGCCTATCCCTGGTCCAACAGGAACAATTTGCACATTTTTCTCATATTCCATGCTCACTTACTGATATACTCTTTTCCCTTAGCTGTAACATCTTGCCGATACACCGACAAATCCGCAATCCCATGAGAGCACAATCCTACGACCCAACTGCAGGTGGTGGGACTCCCTCACTTAGCCCGAAGCTACTTCTTGCACCGCTCTAGTCCCTGCTGAGATCCTTTTCTCCTTTGATGACATGACATTGTCCCACCAATCCACCCAATTCTTCCGAATTCTCCTGTTAGCCTCCCTTAAATATTTGAATTTTCTAACACCATTCACACATTCTACCTCCTACCGACTAGCCACTAGGACTCCGCACGGAACTTACCATCCCTACAACCGTTAACCTACTCACAGAAGACAACCCACCCGAGGAAACTAGCCAACTGACACCTACCATTATGCTATGATTCTCACTTTCTACAATATCAAGACCCCCATCCTAAGCCTGTATCCATTTACCATCTTTACCAATCCGTCCGCTCTTCCTGGACATATACTAAACGGGCTACCACATCTTCTGATTCATCACTAAGATGCCGCTCTCCCACTTTGCCCAACTCATTCCCTTAAGTGCTACATGACTTCCTTTCCTTAAACTTGATATTTTAGAATTGGCACCACCGCTTAGCACTTCTCACGTATCTTCCTTCATCGTATGATGCCCTCCTGCTGCCTATATTTAATACTGCCCTCCGTAGCTCTTAAACCAACATATCATCAAAACTTTAAATCTTTACGAAGATCATCTTCCTCGAATCGCCTTCATTAAAAGTAACTGTTCAATTCTGAACTACTACACACCACGATCTCTGACAACCGCTTCCTCAACACCGCTTCACAGCACTCTAACCCCATGCGACCTAAGAACTATAACATCGGCGAGTTTAACATGTTATATTCGATCAAACGGCGATACCACACCACAGGTGAATATTCCACCTTTCCCAATGACACCCAACCTTGATACTTTATCAACCCAAACCGGACCATTCATAATCCAAATGCCTTTCCTCTACCGGAACTAAAAATACCAAAATCTCGAAACCACACTCTGAGAAGACCTCCTTTCCAGCCATTCATCACCCCCAACACATGGGCAACCATTCTACCGCCATATCAACATCGCGCGATATCCAATCGAAACATCATCACTATCCGAGCATAGCCTCAAGGCTCTCAGAAACACAGCTACTAAGCTGAAATAACATCATATTCTTCTGCAGGGCGATAACAACAGTCCATTCGACTATGCATGAAGAACATCACACACCGTATCTGTGGCCCCATTACAATTCCTCAAACTCTCGATTATAGGAAGCGCTTCGCGACATATAAGATTGAGTAGGAAGAGGCATAGGCATAAGCCTTAAAGGAATCAAATCGCACGATGAGGAATCAAGAAGGGAAGTACTCCTAACAACCTTGTAGCCTCTCGAAGATAAGTACAGACGTCTCCGTACCGATCGGCAAGACTCTACTAAACTTGCTCATGACTCGTGAAACCTACAGGAACCTAGAGCTCTGATACCACATTGTCACGACCCAAAACCTATGGGTTGTGATGGCGCCGGACACCACTGTCAGGCAAGCCAACCCCTTAATCAGTTGAAATACCTTCCTGTTTAACAATTTCAAAATCGCTTCCTTTATTGCATTTCATAATCAAATAAATAAATTTTTGTAAATTAAACGCGACAAGAAATCTATTTAATTCAATAAAACAAGACTCACACATCCCCAGAATCCGGTGACACAAGTACATGAGCAGTTTCTAAGAATTTATACAATTATACAACTCTTGTCCGAGAAATAAATGGGACAAAGGCAATAGATATAAAATGTAGGTACACCGAAAGGAGACTCCGGTAGCTGTGGAATGCCTCTCGATGATTGCAGCCCATATAAGTCCCCAAATCGATCACTGTACTATAAAGGTACCTGTGCAACAAAATGCACAGAAAGTGTAGTATGAGTACATATACATATATGTACCCAGTGAGTATCCCGTCTAATCTCGAAGAAGTAATGACGAGAGGTCGACTCGATACTCACTAAGGTCCAACAGTAATAAAGTAAGCAGGATGTAAGAAAAACTGTAGGCAAGTAAACAAATAATCAAGTACATCTATATCATGCATCAAGTACCAATCTCAAATCAAACAAGTTTGGTATCTGCGGTGGTGTACGGCCCGCTCTCATATGGTACTCAATCTCACTGTGGCGTACGTCCCTATCCCACCCTGGTAGTCTCAATCTTGCCGTTCCGTACGGCCCAATCCAACCCTGGTAGTCTCAATCTCGCCGTGGCGTACGGCCTGATCCCACCCTGGTAGTCTCAATCTCACTGTGGCGTACGTCTCGATCCAACCCTGGTAGTCTCAATCTCGCTGTGGCGTACGACCCGATCCCACCCTGGTATTCTCAATCTCGCCGTGGCGTACGACCCGATCCCACCCTGGTAGTCTCAATCTCGCCGTGGCGTACGACCCGATCCCATAATATAATCAATCATCACTCTGCCGTGATTCTCTTATCACACTTAAATCAAGCCAAGTAACAATGTTCAAAGACAACAATACCAATCACACAAGTATACAAGTCATATCTATGCTACAACAGGGGAAAACAATAAGCATGATGTGTCCTAACTACTCGGACGAAGCAGTAATAGCCACTACGTACGGACTCTCATCACTCGGTGCGTACGTAGCCCCCAAACAAGATCACATAGCAAACAAGGTTACCTAGAGGGACAATGTCCCTCTTACGAGGTTGGAAAGGAGACTCACCTCGCTCCGAAGATTCATCACCGTCTTCCAAGCCTCTACGATGACTAATAATGGATGCGCACGCTCCAAAACAATTCAAGTAACGATAATTCAATGAAAATATACTTAATAGATCATAACCAATTCAAATTACAAAGTTCCTCATCCCGACTCTGTGAAATGACCAAAATTCCCTCGGGCCCACGTGCCCGGACCTCGAAATTTCTTGAAGAAAGTCCCTACCCGAAGCTTTACTAATTCAATAACACATTTTACTCAATTATTCATGCTAAATTCGTGGCTAAAATCAAAATTTCCAAATTTCTAGGTTTTCTTCAAAATACTAATTTTTCCACAAATTTTCCCTAATTTTGCATCTTCTAATTCATGATATAATCTTGTATTTAACTTAGAAATAAGTAGAAAATCTTACCTCTGAAGCTTGGTTGAAATCTTCTTTGAAATGCTCTCAAAATCCGCCCATATTCATGAAGAAATAAAGAAAAATGAGCTAAACCCGCTAAAATATCATTCTGCCCAGGTATTTACTCATCGCGATCACGGAAAATGCTTCGCGATCGCGGAGAACAATTTTTCCAGCCCAAAATTTGCTCTTCGCGATCGCGGAAAGAGCTTCACGATCGCGGTGCACAATTGCACAGCCTGCCTGGACAGCCTCCAGTAGAATAGTCATAACTTTTCGCACACAACTCCAAATGACAAATGGTTAAATGTTATGAAAATTAGGCTCAAACATCTACAACTTTCATGTGTTGATCAGCTTCCAATTACTTATATATTTCTAGATATAGTCTGGAAAAGTCATCCCATGTGCAACACAACTTTCTTCTTCATCCTCCCGGATACCCTGTAGTGTAACAGCCATAACTCTTTGTAAACAAATCTAAATCATGAATGGTTTACATTTCTAGAAACAACTTTCATTTTTATACCATCTCAAAATTCCTTATAGATTGTGAGATATGAGCCTCCAAAGTCGAGTCAGTGCAACAGAACATTTACTCTACGCGATCGCGAAAGGCTTTCCGCGATCGCGATTCACTGGCCCGTTTCTCACATTTTACTCACCGGGATCGCGACCAATTCCCCACGATCGCGTAGAACACTGCTGTAGCCAAAAACCAGCCGAAAACACGAATCGCGCAAGAATTAAACTTTATGAACTTTGAAATTTCTAACTTTCACATCCGATGCCGAAACCTATCAAATCATGTCCGATTGACCCCAAATTTGCATACAAGTCACATTCGACATTACGGACCTGCTCCAACTTTCGGAATCGCATTCTGACCCCGATATCAAAATTGCCACTTCCGGTCGGATTTTCTCAAAAACCTTCAAATTTCTATCTTTAGCCAAATGACCTTAAATTGACTTCCGGGTATCCGAATTCACTTCCGATCGCGCTCCCAACTCCAGAATCACCATACAAAGCTATCCCAAGACTCGGAATCCCAAACAGACATCAATATCTCTGAAATGCTCTTTAAGCCAACCTTTAAGAAATTCCTTTAAAATGCTGACTTCCACAATATACGCCGAAACGCTCCCGGGTTATCCAAAACCCATTCTGGACATACGCTTAAGTCCGAAATTATCATACGAACCTGCTGGAACCTTCGAATCCTTATTTTGAGGTCGTTTACTCAAACTTCTAGTCTTACTCAATTTCTTCAACTTAAGGCTTTCAAAATGAAAATTTTCCTTTCAATTCAACTCCAAACCTCCTGAATTTCAACTCTGACCATACACACAAGTCACAATACCCGAAATGGAGCTGTTCATGACTCCCCACTGCTGAACGACACGCTGGATCTTAAAACGACCGGTCGGGTCGTTACATAATACTTCTCCACCTTGCGTGTGGATTTTGGAGTTAATGTTGCCGTGTATGGCGGGAGATGGCATCGGAGATGTACCTACGTTCTGTTATAACTACTACTTGTTCTTGGTAGCTTTAGAATTTTAAATTCGTTTCTGTATATTTCGAACATATGATGTTCTATTTCATACTAGCTTTGTAAACTCTACGTTTTAGAAGCTCATGACTTGTACTACCAGTACTTGTGTTGTTGTATAAAAGTTAAGTTATTTCATCATTTATTCCTCAGTAAATCTCATTTGAATTGGATTATTGTTAATTGACTTACTTAGCGGGTTTGGTTAGGTTCCATCACGTCTACTTGAATTTTGGGTCGGACAATATAGACGCGTATTAGAATGGGTGTATGGAATTTGTGAATTTTATCGGGTTTCATTGTACGAGACGGGGAGTTGTCTCTTTGGGTTGACTTTCTATATTTGTGTAAAAATTAAAGATATATTGTTTGGGGTTATTCTCTACGGCATTATTTGATGTTATTGTTTTATTTTTTGCTAGATTTGACTCGTTCGGAGGCATATTCGAGAGGCAAGGAATTTTTAGATAATTGAGTTGGCTCTTTTGACTTAAGTATATTACCTAACCTCGTGTGGGGGAATACCCCTTAAGATTTGGCCTTATTTTCGAATTTGTGTTATGTGAAAGCGATGTGTACAAGTGTCACGACCCCAAAACTACCCTAGCCGTGATGGCGCCTATCACGATACTAGGCTAGCCAATTCAATACTTATAGCATAAAGAAACCTTTCGTTCAAATCATTACTAATCCTATATTTAAATAAAAATTTCCATTTAAGCATTTCAAAACAAGAAAGAATTTACTAAATAGTAAATACAACCCAAAATCCCGGAGTCACTAGTCATGAGAAACTAAACAAGAGATACAAGTCTGGGAAAAATAAATGCTATAAAAAAGTGGGAAAGAGAAGGCAAGGCTGCGGACGTCGTGCCTCGCAAATCTCTGAAATACTCTGAGACAGGGAAGACCAACTCTCACTCTGATGCCCTGACACCAGAATCTACACACAAGGTGCAGGGAGTTATGTGAGTACGCTAATCAGTAAGTAATGAACGTAAATAAGGTCTGAGCAGTAAGAAACACATAAATACACGTCAAAAACCCACAGTAAGTACAACTCTTCTTTATTACAATATATATGTCAAAACATCACACTTAAAAGCCGATTCCAGTAAAATCATCTGAGAATATATTTTTCCAACAATTTCAATAGAAATTTAAGAAGTTTAGAGTAAAAGTGATGAAAATCATAAATAGCCTATTGGGCAAGAACATGTATCATAAATCGGCCCTCGGGCATAACATCACTCAGAATCATCCCCTCGGGCATACCTCGCAATCACTCATAATCAGCCACTCGGGAAACCTCACAACCACTCATGCCTCCCGATCACTCATTACTCGACACTCGCACTCAGTAGGTTCCTGCACTCACTAGGGTTGTACAGACTCCGGAGGGGCTCCTGCAGCCAAAGCGCTATAACAAGCCATCTCGTGGCATGCTCAATCAGGCCCTCGACCTCTCATATATCAGAAAACAGTACAACATGCTATGGCGCGCAGCCCGATCCCATGATATCCTCACAACACAGGCCCTCGGCCTCACTCAGTCAGAAACCTCTCAAGCCACTCGGGCTGTCAGTAAAACAGGGGTACTCAACCCAAAATATCATTTTATGCATCAAATGGAGTAAATAAGACTGAGTTTCGAAATCAGTAAAACATTGCATGACTGAGTATAAATCTAAAATCAACATAGTCAGGAAATAATAGTAAAAAGCCCCTAAGGGTCCAAAGAACTTGGCACGAGGCCCAAATACAACATTCATCCCATAACATTATAATACTTTCGAAAACACAAAATATCATGTACTTTTCCAGTAAAACACGCGATTAATAGTCGCTACGGGATGGACCAAGTCACAATCCCCAACGGTGCACGCCACACGCTCGTCATCTAGCATGTTCGCCACTCGAAAATAGTGAAACGATGTGAAATCCGGGGGTTTCATACCCTCAAGACAAGATTTACAATCATTACTTACCTCAATCCGAACGAGAATCTACTCCGCGACCCTTGCCGCTCGACTCGACCTCAAATTTCCCCAAATCTATTCAAAATCAGATTCAAACCATCAATATCGCTAAAGGAACAAATCCCACGCAAAATAATCAAATTACATCAAAATTCCCAAAATTGGCCAAACCCGACCCCCGGGCCCAAATCTCGAAATCCGATAAATATCGCAAAACCAAAATCCTTATCCTCTCACGAGTCCATACATACCAAATTCATCAAAATCACCTCGTTTGCCCCCTCAATCACCCAATTCTTAGTCTAAAGTTTCAAACCCTAATCCCCCAAATTTTAACCCTTAAATCCCACAAATTTCATGGTCAATCAGTTAATTAACACCATAGAATCAAGTTTTAGGTTCATGTAACTTACCTCCACGAAAATCGCTTTGAATCCCTTTTCAAATTGCTCCCAAAAGCTCCAACCCGTATGAAAAATGATGAACAATGGCTAAAGTTCGCGAAGGCAAGAATTTATATATTTTGCCCTAGGGGTTCCGCATTTGCGGTCTAAGTACCACATCTGCGGTCCCACATTTGCGACGAAATGTCCGCATCTGCGGACTTCACTTAAAACTCCTTGTCCGCACTTGTGGGCTCGGAGGTGCGGCACCCCATCCGCATATGCGATATGACCCCGGGCTTGTCTAACTACGCACCTGCAATACAAAAATCGCATCTGCGATGGCCGCACCTGCGGCCACCATTCTGTAGGTTCGTAAAAACCAGAACAGCAACACACCATCAAAAATTTCCAAATTTCTAACTCTCCAACGGCCATCCGAAATCATCCCGAGCCCCTCGGGGCCTCAACCAAATATACCAACACCTCATATAACATCACCCAAACTTAGTCAAACCCTCATAATACCCAAGACAACATCAAAACACCAAATTAACTCGAAATTCAAGCCTAAGGATTTCTAAACTTCCGAAATTCGCCAACGATGTCGAAACCAACCAAACCATGTCTGAATGACCTGCAATTTTGCTCACACATCACAAAAAACACTACGAACCTATTCCAACTTCCGGAATTCCATTCTGACCCTGATAGCTAATTTTCCAATGTCCCATTCCCAAACTGCATAACCCCCTTCTTGGGTGACACCTTCAGCAGAACCTTCTCCCCAACCATGAAAGATACATCCCGGACCTTCTTGTTCGCATAGATCTTCTGCCTGTATTGCGTTGTGCGAAGCCGCTCCTGAATCAACTTCATCTTATCTAAAGCATCCTGTACCAGATCTGTGCCCCAGAGTCTAGCCTCACCCGGCTCAAACCAACTGACCAGAGATCTACACCTCCTCCCATATAATGCCTCGTACGGGGCCATCTGAGTACTCGAATGATAGCTATTATTATATGCAAACTGTGTGAGATGCATAAACTTGTCCCATGAACCCCCAAAATCAATAACACAAGCGCGCAACATGTCCTCTAATATCTGAATAGTGTGCTCGGACTGCCCGTCCATCTGAGGATGAAAAGATATGCTCAACTCAACCTGAGTACCAAAATCTCTCTACACGGCCCTCCAAACTACGTTGTGAACTGAGTACCTCTATAAGAAATGATGGAAACCGGAACACCATACAGTAGAACAATCTCCCGGATATAAATCTCAGCTAACCGCTTCGAAGAGTAAGTAGTACCAACAGGAATAAAGTGCACGGACTTGGTCAGCCGATCCACAATACCGCAAATAGAATCGAACTTCCTCGAAGTCCGTGGGAGCCCAACTACAAAGTCCATGGTGATCCGTTTCCACTTCCACTCCGGAATATCCAACAATCCACCTGGTCTCTGGTGCTCATAATTAACCTGCTGGCAGTTGAGACACCGAGCCAAAAAATCCAACAATATCCTTCTTCATCCTCCTGCACCAATAATGCTATCTCAGATCCTGATACATTTTCGCGACACCGGGATAGATAGAATACCGCGAGTTGTGGGCCTCCTCAAGAATTAACTCCCGAAGCCCATCCACATTAGGCACACATATCCGACCCTGCATCCTCATAACACCATCATCACCAATAGCTACATCCCTGGCATCACCTCGCCGGACACTATCCTGAAGAACGAGCAAGTGTGGGTCCTTGATACGGTCATAAAGAGAAGACCTGGAAACTACGCAAGCCAACACCCGACTGGGCTCCGACATATCCAATCTCACAAATTTGCCCGCTAAGGCCTGAACATCAAGTGCTAAAGGTCTCTCTGTTGCTGGAAGATATGCTAGACTCCCCAAACTCTCTGCTCGACGACTCAAGGCATCGACCACTACATTGACCTTCATCGGATAGTATAGAATAGTGATATCATAGTCCTTGAAAATCTCCAATCATATCCGCTGTCGCAAATTCAGATCCTTCTTCTTAAACAGATGTTGCAGACTATGGTGATCAGTAAAACACCTCACAATGCACCCCATACAAATAATGACGCCAAATCTTCAAGGTGTGAACAATGGCTGCTAACTCAAGATCATGCACCAGATAATTCATCTCATGAGTCTTTAAATGGCATGAGGCGTAGGCAATCACCCTACCCTCATGCATCAATACACAACCAATTCCTATCTTCGAGGCATCACAATACACAGTATAAGAACCTGAAGTTGATGGCAATACTAACTATGGTGTTGTGGTCAAAGCCGCCTTGAGCTTCTGAAAGCTCTCCTCACTCTCGTCCGACAACCTGAACGGAGCACCCTTATGGGTCAATTTTGTCAAGGGCGAAGCAATAGAAGAAAACCCCTCCACAAAGCGACGGTAATAGCCCGCCAAACCAAGGATGCTTCTAATCTCTTTACCTGAGGACGGTCCGGGCCAACCTTGAACCGCCTCTACCTTCTTCAGATCTACCTGAATATCCTCACTGGACACCACGTGCCCCAAGAAATCTACTGAGCCAAGCCATTACTCATACTTTGAGAATTTCGCATAAAGCTTCTCCTCCCTCAATCTCTGCAATACCACTCTCAAATGCTGAGCATGCTCCTCCTAGCTATGAGAGTACACCAGGATGTCATCAATGAACACAATAACGAAATAATCCAAGTATGGATAAAATACACTATTCATCAGATTGATGAATGCTGCTGGGGAGTTAGTCAGCCTAAAAGACATCACCAAAAACTCATAATGGCCATAACAGGTCCTGAAGGTCATCTTGGGAATATTTTAATCCTGAATCTTCAACTGATGATACCAAGATCTCAAATCAAGCTTAAGGAAAACCCTGGCTCACTGAAGCTGGTCAAACAAATCATCAATACGAGGAAAAGGATACTTATTCTTGACTGTAACCTTGTTCAACTGCATGTAGTCAATACACATTCTTATGGAACCATCCTTCTTCTTAACAAATAACACTGGTGCACCCCAAGGTGACACACTAGGCCGAATTAACCCCTTATCTAGGAGTTCCTGAAGCTTCTCTTTCAATTCCTTCAACTCCACTGGTGCCATACGATACGGTGGAATAGAAATAGGCTGAGTTCCTAGCACCAAATCAATACAAAAATCAATATCCTTGTCAGGTGGCATGCCCAACAAGTCTGAAGGGAACACATCCGGAAAATCACGGACCACAGGAACAAAATCATTAGTAGGAGTCTCAGCACTGACATCCCTCACAAAATCCAAATAAGATAGACACCCTTTCTCCACCATACGTTGAGCCTTCAGGTATGAAATCACCCTACTCGGCACATAATCAATAAAACCTCTCCACTCAACCCTCAAAAATCCCGGCATCGCTAAGGTCACGGTATTAGCATGACAATCTATAACAACATGACATAGAGATAGCCAATCCATGCCCAATATCACATCAAAATCAACCATGATAAGCAATAACAGATCCACTCGAGTCTCCAGACCCCCAATAGATACAACACATGACCGATACACGCGGTCCACAACAATAGTATCGCCCACCAGAGTCGACACATGAACAGATGGAACTAAGGACTTGTTTATTGTGAAAATGGTAACGACAATTAAATTTAGTTATGTGGTTCTAAAAATATGTGATTTATCTTAATACCGGTTATTGAGCGGTTATAGCTAAATGTGTTAGGATAGAACATTGAGAAAATGATTAAAAAGCTAAAGGAAAGAAAACCAAAATGCCTTAAGTCGAAGGCTCGATGTTGACCTCGAGGGTCCCCGAAACCGAGGATCGGGCCTAGATCGGACGGTCAATGGAGCTTTAACAAGCTTATAGGCCTCAAGATACACTATTTACAATCAATGACAAGTTATAAATAAAGAACAAGTAAAATAAAGCAATAAATGCAAGTAAATGAGCCAATAAAGAGGAGTAGAGGATGTTTGATATTAAAGTTGAGAATGTTCTTGTATCTTGTATTCAATGTACTGTGTGTTGTCTTTTTACAATGTGACAACAGTTCCCTTTATATAGTAGGGAGGGCCCAAACATAGTACATTAGCTTTTATTGCGAAGATTTCAATTGATTCAGCTAGTTAAGGCCCAAGTACGGAATCATACTTTGTTACAAGACTGCCTGCCTTGATCCCCGGGATGTTTCCTACGTTGGTTTTGGACCCGTATCCCCCTGGTCAAATTGTAGGAGCGTTCGAGGTCGGGCTTTTGGCCACACTTTGAATTTCGCATGAATCGGCCACCATGAAATAAATGTAAAATTATCCTTCGAGATTTTAACAGTATACATATAGTCCCCGCGTTTCTTATAATGAAATGATAAGAAACGACCTCGATGTGGATCTTCCCCAGGCCCTCCATGATGACGTCATATTTGTGACGTGAGCTTATCAAGCGACTTGAAACATCCCGTCGAATCGTCTCCTTAGGGCATTGATTGTTCTGTCGTTTCATTTTTCCAAAAGGGGAAATAATGGCGTCGTCCGTTAATTTTCCCCCAAGCATTGATTTCCTTGCTTAGTAAGGTTACCGACCTTCTATAAATAGGGGTTTCTTGTCTTTAAACTCCATTCTTCCTATCTTCAACAAACTCCAATCTTTTTCTTTTCTCACACCTATCTTTGTTTCTCTGCTTTCATGGTGTAAGCCCATGTTTGCAAAATCATTCAGTGCTGTACCTTCAAGCCCATCCATAGCTACCTTCTTGCGGTCCTTCTTCGTTACTCGGGGCTATATTGGGTTGTTATTGTTGCTGTTGTTGCTGGCACAACTATTGTTAGCTCGAGGGGGCGCGAGAGAGGCGTCAAACTTCCCCCCTGTCGGGAGGCGTGAAGTACTTATACTGCTGCTCATCTTACTTACTTCGGCCGGGTGTGACACCTTTGCCTTCTTTGCCTCCTGAGAGGTGGGAAGGCAATATCCACCGACCTTCGCATCGTATACCGGTCCGATATCTTAGGAAGCAGTTTTCCAACAGTGGTGTCGTCGAGCCTACCCAAAGCGGAGGCTTATAGAAGGTGGAGGAATTTTGTTGTCCGCCCGTTGCCGCTAGGGAGCCCGAAGACGCTGACAAGTGGCCCCTTGCGATAGGGTCTTTGAGGGTATGCCCCCGGAAGATAGGCTTTCGTCTATAGATTAGGCTTTTCATTTATGCCTTTTTGTGTAAAGATCCCCTTGTGGGACTTGTAAACATCTTCTATCAATATAAGAAATTCTTTCTTTTTTCTTTTGATCTGGTGTCAGAACTCGTTCTGTCTTTTATGCGAACCTGCGTGTGTGGTTGGCCCAAAAATCAAATTTTTATTACGACCAATATTAGGCTTTGTTTAAACTATGACCCCTTTGCCGGAGCTGGGATTGCTTTTAGTTAGGTGAGGACCGACCTTTGGTTTCTTCATAGCGGAGATGATCTGCTATCGAGCTTTGGGCGAAATATTTTCTCGACCCGGACACTTCGGGGAATTCTGATGATGACCTTTGAGTGGGTATGTACTTCAGTCATACAGGATCGAGTCATCGTCTACCCGAGCTCCAAAAATAAGGATAGTATTAAGACTACATAAATGATTCTTCGAATAGGGGCCTGCTTGGGCCTGACATAGACTTTTGGATTTATAACTGATCATATGTCAAAACTTTGGGGATACGGGAAGCTCCAAGATTTGCACATTTTGTTTTGAGCGTGGAACGTGTTTAGAACTAAGGCAAGTGTTGTGCTCGAGCACAAACTGCGCTTGCACCTGCCGCTTTTCCCATGGGGGTCATTGTCTTGAGATCTGTTTTCCTGGATGGACCCGTTAGGTCTCTACCTCGGCCAAATGATGATGGTTTGAGACCGGCCGTTTGGGATTTCCGTGCCGATTTCCCGTATTTTTATGTGTTAGCCTCTTGGGCATTTTTAAGCATGGGGTTAGCGTCTTCCCCTAACTGGACTATAGGCCTTTTGTGGTTAGCTCGGGGGCTTATTCGTGTCCGCCATTAGGCGACCTTTGGTTAACCTTCTCGGGCCCAATCCCCGAGCCGGGTTGCGACTCGAGGTCATAGACCCATCAGGTTTTGAATTAACCTGTAGGCCTTTTGCACCGACGTTAAAGATTTTAGGCAACTTTCAGTTAACCGTTTTCGGTTCAGTCCACGAGCCGGGTTATAACTCGAATTCATCGACCCTTCAGGTTTTGGGTTAGCCCGTAGGCATTTTGCGCGGGCTCCAAGGCTCTTAGGCAACTTTTGATATGGCTGTATTTTTCAGTGCTTAGAAATTTACTTAGAGTTTTCTTGTGTTCACCTGACTCTTCGACGGCCCAAAAGAGCCTCGATTACGAGCCGTTACGATGAACGGGAAAACTCTTTCTTACGAGCCGACATGAAAATATTCAAAACTCTTCCTTGGGAGATGACATGAGAATGATCGAAGGTCTTTTTTGAGAGCTGACATGAAAATGATCGAAGCTCTTGCTTACACTAAAGGGAGCATGATTTAACCGGTTCTTTCCAAAATAATTTCGAAGGATTTAGTTTTAAGGCGATAGTCGGGCGTCCCCGAATCACTTTCATTTTGGCTGTGGCCTTATTGAGTGGAGTCATTCGTGTTTGGCCGTAGCCCTTAATCCTGATTATCGTATCCTCGGCATCTATATTCGAGGGTATGCATTTATAGGGGTCTTACCAGTTCGAGTATATAGCATTGGCTTTGAAGTCGGGATCGTATGGTCTGGTTGTGCCCTACTCGAAGCCTTACAACTTTGAGCTCACCCGAGGTTACCCACTTGGGATCTTACTACCTCGGGCTTTTGACGGCAGTCCGCGAGATAACTTTCGGGGCTTCCACTAAAAAATGTCATCTTCTTTGAATCGCAAATT
Organism: Nicotiana undulata; assembly: GCA_005239495.1. Lineage (NCBI taxonomy): Eukaryota > Viridiplantae > Streptophyta > Magnoliopsida > Solanales > Solanaceae > Nicotiana > Nicotiana undulata. The sequence goes on along the minus strand of ML252614.1, from coordinate 57,560 downwards.
GTTTTAATTGTAATTTTTTTTCATTGCTTGGTAAAATACATCAATCTTTGTTTGTTGAGGATTTGACCTTTCTATATGGACACGGTTCATCCGATTTTTTGGCCCGGCGTACCTACTTGAGGCCCTTCCTCGGCTTGCCTTGACTCTTTTGAGAAGGTGATCTCTCGGGATGATCCCCCCCATATTTGAGGCTCATTGGAGCGAAAGCCTCGAATATTTCTTCAAGCTTTCCTCGGGAAGCATATAGGTGTAGCCTCGTTACAAACCTTGTCGGCAAAACTCCGTTCGGGACAAAATCTCGCCCGAAAGAAAAGAGTACAACGCATGCTTTAAAACTTTGGGTCTTTGGACGGAAGGCGTCCTTCTCTCCCCTTGCTTGGTATCTGCGCATAAGATAACACGAATTTTAAATGAACAAAAGGGGATGGTCATACCTTGACTGTAATAGCGCTCCGGCTTTGGCCGTGAGTTATATTTGCCTGCCCGCTCGGGGTTCCTTGTTACTCGAATGCACCCATTTAGGGGCCTTGCAGTTTCTCACATGCCCGTAGGACTTACAACTTTTAACATACCCGAGGTTACCCTCTTGGGATCTTATGAACTCGGGTCTTGATAAACTGAATGCTAATTACATCCGAGGCTACCTCCTTGGGATCTATCGGCCTCAGAAAAATTGAATGCTAACGATAACTGTTTCTTGAACTTGCAAAATGTTTCGATGATACAACATCCGTTTTCAATATTAGATACAAGCACATATGTTTTGCCACTGAAGCCTCGATCCCCTTACGCGGGCAGGGTTCATCCGACTGTTCTACCCGCAACATCATTTTTCCGCAAAAAACCCTCTTGGGCTTACTTTGATTTCTCTTGTTGGGGAATTCTCCCCCGGGGCAGCGTCCTCTAGTAGTTGAGCCTCAAATGCTTGTATAAGTTCTTTCTGATGGGCACATAAACATTTCCTCATCAAAAACCTTGTTGGTAAAATACCCATTTTTCGGGAGCTAGAAACCGATCGAAGGAGGAGAGCGTAGCGCATCTGTTGACCCAAGGGGTCCTTTGAAACTAGCAGACGTTTTGGGGTCCTCCGCGGGTTGCCTGCGGGAGATTAGTATTGATAAAGCAAGAAAAGAGATGGGGTCATAATATTACCTCAGCGGTAGTATCGCTTGAGCATGGATATGTTCCAGTCGCTCGGGGGCTGCTCGCCTTCCGATGAGCCGAGCTTGTATGACACTTTGTCGATCATTCCCGGGACACGGTGCGGTCCTTCCCAGCTTTGTCATAACTTCCCTTGATTCTGGTGTTCAAAGCGATCTTTCTTATGACTAATTCCCCTGCTCCGAAATATTGGAGGTTAGCTCTCTTGTTATAGTATCTCTCGATACTCCATTTTTTTGCAGCTATCCGGAATAGTGAAGCTTTTTGTTTCTTATTGAGCAACTCGAGGGCCACGGTCATGGACTTATCATTTGAATCTTCCATGGCGTGCATGAATCTAGCACCCGACTTCCCTACTTTGACTGGTATTAGAGCTACGAGAGAGAACGGTGTCTCCCCCGTGCTTGCCTTAGGAGTGGTTTGTATGCTCATAGGATTTCGGGCAACATTTCCTCCCGTGTACCCTTTGTGTTTTCCAACTTCTTAATCAGGTTTTGAGTGATGGTTTTGTTTTTTTATTCGGTTTGGCCATTGGCGCATGGATGGTATGGCGCCGATAAGATCCTCTTGATTTTGTGGTCCCCGAGGAACTTAGTGACCTTGTCCATTATGAATTGATTTTTGCCCTTTAAATAGCTTATGTATTTCTCTAATCCGAGGTCAGGCCGGTAGAGCTGATTACGGCGTGGCCATCTTCGACCACCGATCTTGTTAACTAAACTACGACTCCGGGGAGTACATCATCTTCCTCGACAGACGACCCCAGATTTGCGAGGGCGTCGGCCTCACTATTCTACTCTCGTGGTACATGGTTTAATGTCCATTCCTTGAAGCGATGTAGCGTAATCAGGGTCTTGTCGAGGTACCCCTGCATTTCGTCTTCTCAGACCTCGAAGCTCCTATTCACTTGGTTTACGACTAAGAGGTAATCACATTTTTCCTCGATGCACTCGACCCCGAGGCTCTTGGCTAAGTCTAGACCTGTAATCACAACCTCAAACTGAGCTTCATTGTTAGTCTAGTTTTCATGGATTGTCTAATTACATTGTCTGTGGGTGGCTTTAGGACTATGCCAGCCCGAACCCTTTCACATCGGAAGCATCATCGGTGAACAGGGTCCATACCCCGGGAGATGTGTCCGTATTCAACAATAATTCATTCTCTATTTCGGGCGCCAGGTAGGGGCACAAAGTCGGCTGTGAAGCCTGTAAGAGTTTGGGATTTGATAGCCATTCGGGGTTGATATTAATATCATATCCCTCGAGCTCGATGGGCCATTTGGCCAATTGACTCGGCAACTCAGGTTTATGCAATATGTTTCGAAGCGGGTGCGTCGTCAAGACACAAATGCGACGATATCGAAAATAAGGTTTTGATTTTTGAGATGCGCTAATCAGAGCTAGGGCTAGTGTTTCCAAAAGAGGATACCTTATTTCTGCGTCGCCCAGTGTTCGACTCACATAATAGACAAGGAATTGCGTACCTTGTTCCTCTTGAACCAGCACACCTCTTATCGCTTCCTTCGATACGGCCGGGTATAGATGGCCTCCGTTTTTGTTTCACCGTCTTGAAATAAAGGTCGACACTTAGTCTATGGGTGGTTATTTTAGGTGGAATCCCTGTCATGTATAAATGGGACCAATCGCAACAATTGATATTATTGGTAAGAAACTGGATGAATTTTTCCCTGAGTTCGGGGGCTAGTCCCGTTCCCAGGTATACCTTTTGATCTGGAGGTTGTTCGATCAGGACTTCATGTTCCACCTCCTCGACCGTCGATTTAGTTGCATCCGAATCTTCGGAAGCGACGAAAGTACGGGGAGTGAGGAAGTCTTCCGCACCATCTTCGGGGAATACTCCCTCCTCTGGTTCCTTCGAAGTGAGAAGCGTTAGCACCGTTGGGCCGTTGTGAACAACGAACATTTCTCTGGCTACACGCGTGTATCCATGTCCTTCCGAGCAGTTCATTGTACCTCATTCCCCCCATGATGACATAAAACAAAGCGTTCTGTATCGTCTCGGATATATTGACTAGGAGGGTGATCTCCCCTTTTGTTGTTTCGCCGGCCATGTTGAACCCGTTGAGAGTTAGTGAATTAGGTATGACTCGGCCGAGCATCCCGAGTTGTTTCGTTGCTTCCACCCTGACTATGTTGGCAGAGCTACCTGGATCCACCGGAATGCATTTATTCTGAATGTTATTCAAGAGGAAGGAGATTATCAGCGTATATTTAGGCGGATGAGGCGGGGTCTCGGGATCCCCGGGCGCATGACTCTGGATCTTTCACGCTGCCGCAACCGATACTTTTGCCCGCTTAATCACAGATCCCTGTGGGACGCCGTTTCCCCCAGCGATCATGTGTGTGGAGTGCCAACTTTCTTTCTTTATTCTCTCGAGCGATCGTTTCTCCCCGGGAGAGATCCATGATCCGACTGCAGTTGAATCCTCGCAGATACCCTTTGCTAGCTAACCAGGATACTTCTTTCGAAAGGTGTCTGCAATCTTCGGTGCGGTGACCGTGAGTGCCGTGAAACTCACATATCAAGCTAGGTTCCCTCCGAGAGGGATCTGATGACACGGGCTTCGGCCACCTGGTGTCTTTGATTCTACTCATGACTGATATGATGCCTAAAAAATTATCCCTGAAGTTGCATCGGGTTGGTCGGGGCATTCTTACTGATTCTGTATGCTAATCGGACCTAGCTTTGTTTGCTATCCTGCTTCGGCCCGTTTTCAATTTGGCTCGGGGCTCATTGGCCCTTGTGGCGCTCCTTTGATTCTCGGCGTAAGGTTGATACCTTTCTCTCTGGGGTTCTAGATTTCTCTCCAGGAGTGCTGACTCTACTTTCATGGCGAAACCTTGGAGTATTTTGACGACGGCAGGGTCAGTCTTTGGTCCTTTACTCACAAACCTTCCCGATATTGGCCGTATTCGGGGGATTGTTACAGGTGCTGGCGTGTTCGGAATTATCTGGTAGTTCTGCAGCTGAGCAATCGTGGCTTCTTGCGCCTGAATCACTTCAAAGATCATGTGGAGACAGTCTTCTCCGTTCTTTTGAGTGGCGGTTTCCCGCTCCTCTCGCTGGCCTTTTTGATGCGCACCCCAGTTGTTGTGAAGACCGGTGTCGTCATGCCGCTGTTGATACCCAATTTTTCCTCAAATTATTTTCAAATTTGCATATATACCTTCAAAATCACTCTCTATAGTAATTAATATTTTCCCATAATTTTTCGTATTTTTATCAAATTATTTTCCTGTTTATTTAATATTTTATATTCCATAATTATTCATAAATAATGTTATAAATAATTTCAAGACATTTTCTTGGTCAATATATTATTCATAATACTATTTAATTCCCTTAGGATTTAATTATTTCACAAATTGGCCAATATTGGCATTATTTAGCTAATTACATCAATTTTTGCAATTACAGCACAAATGCGCATTTATACCATTTTAAAATAAATAACTGATCATTTTATATTTTTTATATTAATTAATCACCTTAATTTAATTTATTAAGTATTAATCTCATTTTTACACAATTATTAGCAATTTTTTATTAATTAATTATCGTATTTTAAGGGTATTTAACGTTTAGCCCCATTTATTTAAATTATAACCAATTTTTAAACCCAATCCACCTGACCTTTAACCCGTTATCTACCCAACCCTTTAACCCGTAATTGACCATGCCCAAACCAACCCCGTACCCGGCCCAACTCCAAATCAATATAAGTCGTTGATCATATAAGATCAACGACCCAGATATCCCTTACCATAATTAAACCCCAATTACCCTCCCCCCGGACCCCTCATTTCCCACCTCTTATTCTCTCTCTATCTCTCTCTGGTGCTCTCCGGTTCTCTCTAGAACCTCCCCCTAGCTTCCCTCTTGCGATGAGGCCCGTTCATCTTCTCCGGCTGGTTCTCTCACCGGAAACCATGGCCTCCATCATCTCCTGGTTATTTTTTAACCTTGTACCGGTCCAGTGATACCCTAAAGCCCCCAGGCAAACTTGGAGCGGTTCACTCACCTCTCATGGTCCCTCATGCCACTTTCCGACCATCCCTGACCGTCTGAGTAAAGGCTACGACCTTTCCGGCTAAGGCTGGCGACATCTCCGAGGTTTTTTATTACTTCTCTTGGTTCCACGAAACCCTAAATCCTATATCTCTTCAATTTCTTCTAGATCTGCCTTAGATCTATGTATGTTATGAAGCTTTTATATGTTTTCTTTGAACAAAAACTCTTCTACTTTGAACGAGCTTTCACTTCAAAACTAAGGTTTAATAACCCCTTTTTAAAAAAATGATTTTTGCTTATGTTTAAATGTCATTCTATGATTCTTTTATTAATCAACGATTTATTTAAAGTTTTCTTTCGTTTTAACTTGCTTTACTGAAAACCCTAGTCTTTCCCCAAATTCTGAGTCCCTTTTGTGACTGATATGTTTGTTTAAATGCACGAACTATTATCTCTCATAGATGTTAAGCTTCTCTGTGATTTTTATCCTGTTGTTGCTGTTAAGGTTTATGATCTCTATGTTTCTATCATGTTCAATGCTATTACTTTGTCTCTGAACTTATGTGACTCTTTTTTTTCAATCTTCTACAGTTCTCTACTACTTGCCTAGGGTTTCGCTGATTTTGTGCTATTCATTGCTTGACAGACTTGATTACTTGTTGTATCGATCCTTACATAGTATTCTCTATTGATTCTATTGATTTTCCTTAGAGATGTGATATCTTTTCTCGAAGAGGTAACTCGTATGTGTTTTCCTTAGAACTTTACTGATTTTGAATTACTTCCTTACATGTGAGATGCTTTCCTTAGTTAGCACTGATCCCCTGTGATTTTCTGTCTCATCCGTGATTCCGTGAAGAATTTTCAGAACTAAAATTGCATTTTACCACATTTATGTGCCTAAATATGCTTTCAACTATTTGACATATACTTTCATATTTGGAGTATTCTGTATTACGTCTTATTACACGCCACATGCCTAAATATGGTAAAGTCAGTCTTGGATTGATCCTTTTCCTTATTTATTACAACTTGTATCTGTTTAAATCCTGACTCCCTAATTAAAGGGAGTCTGGACATTGATTGATTCTGATTAACATTATTTCTATAACTATGTTCAATTAGCATTTCTTACCTTATTCTTCTGCCTGCTTTAAACTATAAATACATTTGCTCTCTTCTTAGCAAGACACGAACAATAGACTGTTCAAAACTCTCTTACACACACAGGCATAGACACACAAAACTGATTTTGTGCACTTTCTTTCACAACCAAGAACTTTAACTGTGCATCTCTTGTCCTTGCTTGCATTACTGTTTTCTTCATCATACTGGTATGTCTTGATTTAATCTTCAGTCATCAAAACCAATATATTTCTATTCGTAGTTCAGTTCTTGGCACTTCTTATATGTTTCTACTTGTGTTTTTGCAGTTCAACATGCAATTAGAACTCTGAATCTCTTTTACATGTCTATTGTTACCTTATCCTGCATTCTCAATGTGTCTCTCTACACTCAGCCTTTGTTCTTTATGTGTATCTCCATGCCTATGTCTAATATGTTAGTCCAGTCATTATGTTAGTTGTTTAGCTGATATGTCGCTCTAATTTGACACTTAGTCATATCCCCTGAACCCTTAGAAAACCCCTTTAATTATGTGTTTATGTGTAAGCTGTTTGCCTCACAGGCTTTGTACTTATCCCTCAAACCCCCTCACCCTTGTTTGTGATTGCTGGACCATCATGGGTCCCCTGTGTGATGATGGCTTTGTCTGTTTGAATTGTAAACTATTTTTTCATTAACTGAATCTCTTATTCTAATTTTTATTAAAAGTCCCTCTTCTTTTAGAACTATTTTTCAACTATATTTTACTTAAACTCCCTGAATCACGAGCACATCTCACTACTCCTAGTTTCTTAAGTCTAGCTCCTTTCGTGTGAGCACTGCCTTGGGGACAATTTGAGTACCCATTGAACTTTGACACACAAGGCTGGCATTCCTACACTGCACTTACTCATTCATGGCTAGGGTACCTGGGTGTGAGCACTGCCTGGGATCCTCTGAGGTCCTTATGAACTCTGACACACTCGGGGCTTATGGAAGGTTATGGCATATGGCATTAAGGACTTGGAGACTTGGGCCTATTGGGAGGCTCCCTATAGTGTAACTTCTTAATTTTCTTATATGTAATTCGTGCAATACTGGTCTGTAACAACTAATTGTAAAAACGATCCTGGGGCTGGATAGTGAAATGGGTGGGGAATATGCATGCTATAGTGTAAGTATAGGTAGAAACCATGCCTGTAGTTTTACTTTTCCTATATGCGCAATAGTCACCATGCTTATGATAACTTGTCACTCATGCATTAGATACCATGATAATTAAGTTTATTTCTTTCAGCATCTCATTACAATTGTATTCACTTAGAAATCATGTTCATAGGGTGAATAACAACAAAAAGTGGCTATCGTAATATTACTGCCTTCTCATAACTGCATCACCTAGAAATCCTGCTTTTCGAGGATAAGTAATAACATTAACAACTATCCAAATCTTGCATTAGAGATCATGTCCCTTAAGATATTATTTTCAGCATGTTACTTATGACAAAATCCTGCGATTAACATCGTACTTCGCATGAACACCTAGAAAATCATGTATTAGGTTCAGCAATCTAACAAAGAACCGAATTTTCTCTGAAACTACTATGTTCTGATTTAAGTCAAAATAAGTTAACAAATGGATATTTCTAAAATACGTTCTGACGCTGAAACGCATCTGCATTTTGAATATCATGTGTAGGTTTTGCATCAATTATGTACCTTGTTTGCATTTAGATACCATGTCCTTTAGGATTGCATTCATATTTTTCTAACACCCACCCCTTTAGCCTGGTTAAAAGTGAAAACAGACTCACCTCGCTTAACAACTATTTTTCTAAACTGGAAACTAAAACAGCATAACTGGAGCAGTTTTGGTACGCCTAGGCAAGCCTTAGGTTTTAAACTTGTTAAAATTGGAAACCTATTCCTTTTTATGTACTGTTTGTCTAACAACAAGTTAAAATCCGTATTTAGAAACTGGTACAATTACTTCTCTAAAATCAGTAATAAACTACCTCGCTACTATATTCTCGCCTAGACATCATGCATTAGGATATGAAGTTAAAAGACCTTATGTGTGTTTGAGTCGTGCTGATGCGTTCATAACTTGTGGAGGAATATTTGAGCCTCACATATTCTTCTATGTGTTTTTCCATATCTGTAGTCCTAACTGTATTTGCTTGTCATTTAGAATTTTGTCCTTTAAACCTAAGGGTTCAGCCTAGTACTTCCCTTTTAGGATAGTAGTCCTAGCCTACTACATGACTGATAGGATGGGACGGGTAATAGCACACAATAGAGTTTGTTACCAACACACGTTTTAAATACCTTCACGGGGTGGGAAATGGTAGAATATGGATATGATGACCGGTGCGCTAATACCACGTGTAGCCCCTCTTTGAGGAGTGACATACCAGGTAGTGCATTGATGTGATCCATATTGTTTCAAACCTAGGATGTCTTTCTCTCAAATGTTTTACTAGTTATTTCAAAAGTTAATAACTCTGATGCATATTAAAAATCCCCTCTTATTTGAGTCGTTACTTGCTACTTGCTTATTGTACAAATTATGAAAACCATTTGGCCGGGAACCACAGTTGTGGATCCTGAGGGGTGCCTAATACCTTTCCATTGGGATAATTTCAAGCCCTTACCCAATGTCGCACCCCCTTTTTCCTCGCACGGGTTAGGTACGGAGAGATCGGGTTTATGACATTTTGGACAACTCCTTAAAGGAAAGGTTTAAGGAAGAGTCGCCACCTAACGATTTTTATGGTGCGTTAGGGCACCTAGAGCAAATAACTCATGAACTAGTTTTCATTACCAGAGACTGGGTAAGGGCTTGAAGTTATCCCAAGGGGAAGGTGTTAGGCATCCCTCAAGATCCACAACTGTGGGTCCCAACCAAGAAGTTTTGTGAATTTGGACGGACAAACAAGTAACATGTAAGGCTCAGATAAGAGGGGATTTCACACAAAGCATAAATTTATTAAAGGTTTTTTGAAAACGTTACAAAATATTCAAAGAAATTATCCTAGGTTTAAAGTAATACGGATCACATCAATGCAATACCCGGTATGTCACTTCCTCAAAGTGGCGGCTACACGTGGTATTAGTGCACTGGTCATCATATCCGTATTCTACCCTTCCCACCCCGTAGAGGTTATTTAAAGCGCGTGTGTTGGTCACGAATGCTTGATGCGTTCTATTACTCATCCCATCCTATAATTCCTGGAGGGTATTTAGGACTACTATTCCGACGAGGTAAGTACTAGGCTGAACCCCTAGGTTTAAAAGGATAAAATTCTAAGCGGCATGTAAAACAACAAATAGGACCACAAATATGGGAACACATAGGGGCAAATAATGGCTCACAGATCCCTCCACAAATAAACACGTAAATAGCACGTCTCAAACATAATTAGGGTCTCAATGTCAGGATTTAAAACAAGAGTTTTTGAGTTGAAAATCAATAGGTTTCAGCAGTTTTGGTTAAAGGATATGTTTTGAAAACTTAGTAGTGAGAGCAGAAGGTTCAGTTAAGACTGAGTAATTCAAAAGGATGATTGATTTTTCAGAAATGCAGCAGTTTAGAGGCAGCAGTAAGAATTAAAAGTGCATAGCAATTTAAAATTTTCAATAAAATAAGAAGACTAACTTTTAGAAAATCAGTAATCAGAAGCAAAGCAACATTTTAAATAAAGCAGAGTGATGTCGAACATGAATGACTTATTTCGAAATCCAGTAATCAGAAGCAAAGCAACATTTTAAATAAAGCGGAGTGATGTCGAACAGGAATGACTTATTTCGAAATCCAGTATTTCAAAACAGGGCAAGACCAGTAGTTTAAAGGAGTTTAGTAAGGAAAGGAATGTGAGTAAATTGTTTCGGGAAAACATGTAGTTCAAAATATAGAGCAAAGATTCAAAAATAGGATGATGCTTGAATAGAGTAAGTTGACCTTGAAATCTAGTAATTTTAAATAAAACAAGAGTCAGGTGAACTTCAGTAAAGGAGGAAGGATTTCAAGATCCTGTGATTTTGAAAACGGAGCAGTAGTTTTAGAGAAAAGTGGAGTGAACTTCAAAAGAAATAAAGCAAGGTGAAAGGCAGCAAAGTTTAAAATCTTCAAAGGGGCTGATTGATTATAAGACCAGCAAGCAGAACACAATTGGTTTGGTTTTAATACGTATTAGGCCTAAAGTTTGCCTAGGCGCCCTATACATTGCCTACTTATTTCAAAGGGGTGTACATGAATATTTAATCATGATTTTAAGAGGGGTGTATTTACAGAAACGTTTCAAACAGTTAACCACAGTTTTAACGAGATTATTAATTAACATGCTGATTAGGTGTTCAACAATTGCAATTCGAGACAAACATGCTGAAAGGTATAATCCTAAGAACATGATATCTAATGCACATATGAATACCCTAAAACATGGTTTCTATATGCCATGATTATGAAAAATGCAGTAATAATGCCTTATAACAGTTTTATTGCTTGTTACAGTTATTACTGTGGTCATGGCTTGCAATAATGAGTAAAGTAGACATGCTGAAAAATAAAAGAACCTAAGAAGGATTTCTAAAGCATGAGATGCATGTCCTAGACAGGTTATCTATTGCACATGTAAGTAAGAAAACCCTATGAGCATGTTTTCTACCCATTACTAGACTAAGCATGCATAGTCCCCCCATATTCACTATCCAAACCCAATATCTGTTTTACAAGTTATTACAAACCAATAATAATGAATTACAGTAGCAAAGGAAAATAAGAAGTTACTTGTATAGGGAGCCTTCAACCAGGCCCAATCTTCCAACCTCACTCCTTTCGAGTTTCACAGCCTTAATATGGTCTGGGTGCGGCAAAGCTCCCTAGGGCCCTCATTGGGTCCCTGACCAGTACCAGCACCCAAACAAATTGCCAAAGTTGAGACAAGTGCAGTGTGGAATTACCAGCCTTGTGTGTTAGAGTTCAATAGGTACTCAAGGCAGTGCTCACACGAAGGGGGTAGGACTTAACTTCTAAGAGTAGTGTGAAGTGCAAGAAGGAGAGGAAAGTTTGTAGTTTGAAGAAAAGAGTTTAAAAAACTGGAGAGTTGTTTTGAAAGATTAGCTCTAGAAAGCAATAGAAGTGCTAATTACAAAAGTTCAACAATATAGGATTGCACATAAGGACAATGAGGTAAGGGGACACGTAGATCACATAATAACAAAGAGATACATAGACTTAAGAAACTCATTTAAGCACGGTTACACAAATCAAAGAGGTTCAGGGGACCAAAAAATGGCCGAGTTTAGACATGATAATGGACAGTAACAGAATGCAGTTATAATAGGTGAGATTAAGAGCAAATAACAGTCATATGAGTATCATGGACTCAACATGTAAGTCAGAAGAGATAACAGCATGATAAGTACTAAAACCAAAAGATTCAATTGCATGTTGAGTAGTAGAAGCATAAGTGGAAGAAAATCAGGAAGATAACAAACTGACACAATAATAAACACATTGGTCTGAGACTCGTAAATTACTTAGAGAATACCAGTGATGAGAGAGTAAAGCAGAATGCGGAAAGCAAAGTGAGAGCACAATAGTAGCCTTAGCTTACAGCCGACTAACAGTAGACAAGAATAGAGGAGGGCAATAATAGAGCAAAGAGCTTCGTAAGGGAGACAAATAAGTTCTAGCACAAGAGAGAGAGCTTAGAACAGTATTCTTGTTCTTCTCGTTTAACGAAAGAGCAGCAGTATTTATAGTTGAAAAAATTTGTAGCAAATAAGGCAAGAGTCATAATTAAACAGTAATTATGGAATTATGTACCAGTCATGATCAAGTCAGTAGAAGCAATCCCTTTAATTAAGGGATTACCTTAAAGGGTAATATATAAACAATATAAGACTGAATATAGTATATAAGGAAGTCACATAGGTACAGAACATGTAATAGAGGCTAGGTATCAATTAGTATTAAACCAACATGGATACTCCCTTAATTGAAAAAGTATAATTCAAACGGCAGTAGGCACATAGTAAACAAGGAAAGGTACCATATATGACTGGAATATATCACACAAGGAAACAATTTCAGCATAATAAGTATAGAACAAGTAATTAGTCTAAGTACACAGAGTCTAATTAAGGAAATAACAGTAAGGATCCCTTAATGATGTAGTCAACCACGTAATAAGGTAACAAAAATGATTTAAAGTTGTGAAACAGGGAAAGTAGCCGGAAATCAGTGTAGGAATATCAACACAGTAAATCAAAGATTCAAGAATCAGAATAATACTAATTCAAAGGGAAATAATATAAACCTCCAAGAAGACACATAAAAAGGGTATAAACATAAGTAGCCAAATCAGGAACCCTAATAGGGTATTATTAGGGTGAAAATCATAGAATACTTTAATTAATCAAAGCATATTCATGAAAACCTAACAGACAGACAAATCGAATGAACAAACAGTAAAGATGAACTCAGAATACAAGATTAAAGCCAAACATTAGGGGATTTTAACATAACTAGTTAGGTTAAGGGAGAACTTAATAAAGAAGTCATTTAAACAAGAATCATAGAACAACACTAAAATATCAGAGAAAATCATTCTGAAGAAAAAACTCAGAAACCCTAAGTGAAAAACTTGTTTAAAAATGAGAAACCTTTAAGAAAAAATGTAATAATATCGCAATAAAACCGGATCTAGTGTAGATCTAAGAAAATTAGAAGGTTCGAAAAGTTAGGGTTTCAGAGATAATGAAGGAAGTAGAAGAACCTGCTGTGAAACTCAGGGATAGTGGTAGTTATGGCATAATCACGTCAAAACCCCACCGGAGAAGGCCGGAAAACCACCCAAGCAGAAACCCCAGTAGTTGTTGGGCATGGTAAAGACCACTGAAGGTCTCAGAGATGAAGTAGACTGGAGAAAGATGCGTCATGGCGGCTAGTGGTCAAAAGGGAAGAGGCTGGAGGTGGCCGGAGACAGGTTGAGGGCCATCGGAGAAGAAGACGAACCATGAGGTTCTAGAGAGAAGGAGGAGAGGAAGAGACGAGAAGAGAGAGAGAGAGGTCTCGAAGACTGAAGGGTCTGGGGAGGGGGGGGGGTAGTTGGGGAGTTAATTATGGTAAGGAATTATCTGGGCCGTTGATCTCATTTGATCAACGGCTCAGATCGAGTGGGGCTTGGGCCGAGTTAAATTTGAATTGGGCTGGGTAGTTTAGGGGTCTGATGGGTTGGGTAATTGAGTTTTAAAATGTGGCTAACATTTAAATAAAATAGGGCTAGATGTTAAATACCCAATAAAATAGATAATTAATTAGTTAAAAATAGCCAATAATTATGAAAAATTCAATTAAGCTAAAAATAGGTAAAATTGCAATAATTAACCAATATTAAGTGTAAAGATGCATAAATTTCTAATTAAAATAATACAAAATGTCCAATTGGGCCATAATTGCAAAATTGTTGTAATTGAAATTAAAGAAGTCCTAATTGGCTAATTTGTGAAATAATTAGATTTTAATAGATAAAATGATTATAAATAACATACTGAGTTGGGAAATATTTTGAAATTATTTATAGCATAATTTATCGATTATTTATTTATGAAATATTTAAAAGAAGCAGAAAAATAACTTTAAATTATGAAAAATAGGGAAAAACACTCATTATTACGAAGAGTAATTTAGAAAGCTTATATGCAAATTTTTAAATAATTTGAGAAAAAATTGGGTATCAACACCCAATCTCTAGTAATGCAAACTAGTCTTATTAGTTAATCACTCTAGGTGCCGTAACGCACCTTGGAAATCGTTAGGTTGTGACTCTTCTTTTAACCCTCTTCCTTTAAAAGGAGTTGTCAGAATGTCATAAACCCGATCTCCACTTAAGGGAAAAAGGGGGCGCGACAGCATGGCGACTCTGCAGGGGAATATGCCTAGGCTTTTACCATTACAAATTGTTCCGTGAATTTGTACCTTTAATTTGTTTAATGCTTGCACCCCTTCCCCTTCCCTTTACATGTCGTTAATTGTTTATTTGAGGTATTTATTTATTCCACATGAACAGAAATAACATGTCTCTTTGTTTTCTTTTTCTACCTACTTTCAATCATAATTGTTGTATTTATCGCTTTCCTTAACGTGCAAATACATGACTATCTGTTTAAATGCTTATTTATTGCATACCATGCTCTAGATTCATACTCCACTCGTGCCAAACAAAATACTATAGCAACGCCTACAATGAGTGGTTGCGCTCTTCCTATATTATTACCACTTAAATTCGGAAAGGCGTATTTGCGGTAAAACTAGTCGATCAGCGGTGCAGTCGATAGTTCCGTGCTTTCCCCCTTGAGTTGTACGCTCAAGGGTACCAGTCTAAAACCCCATAGAAACCCTACTCCGTTATACTGTTGCATGCATCATGGTCAAACTTAGCCAGGTTAACGTGTTGTCCGCACAATAGCCTTTAAGATAGCCTTGTTCAAAGTCCAGTGGGTTTCCCTAGAACCCAAACGGACACCCTCACGCTCTGTGAATTTATTTGGAGAACTAAATGCTTCCTGCTAATTATTGGTGTTGAATAGTCGAGTCTGGTGGGGGTAAAGGGCCTAACCTTGTCTGTTTTTCAGAAAATGAGGCATCAAGTCCCTAGATTCGGCATGGTCACCAAAATTCACCTTAGACTACTGAATTGGTAGGAAGACCTCCACTCTAGTGACAAAACTGTCGTCAGAAAACACCTGGGAAATTTACCAACTCTTCTAGATATCCAGCCAAACAAAATGATGATAGAGGCCGCTACTCTATTTTGGGATTACGATAGGTCCGTGTTCCACTTTGGGAACCTTGAAATGACACCTTTATTAGAGGAGATAGGAGGATTGTCCGGTCTAGCTTGGGAATATCCGGGGTTGCTGATGCCTGAAAACCGCACGCGCAGGGGTTTCCTCAAAATGATGGGTCTGAAGAAGAATCCAGAATTGGTGTGTCTGAAGGATTCATACATTCCTTTCGACTATCTATATGAAAGGTACAGTCACAACAAATCATACCGCACCTACCAAGATGAGTTTGGCATCACCTCTCTGGGACATATCCATCGCCGAGTGTTCGTGTTTATGGTGTGTTTTTGGGTTTGATTGAGTTCCCAATGAAGAAGGAAAGAATCAATACTGGGTTGGCCATGGTAACTAAGACGCTAATGGAAGGGATAGACGGGTAGGACATTAGCATTGTGCCCATGATCATCGCAGATATGTAACGGGCCCTAGAAATGTGTCAACGAGGAGCAACGCATTTCGAAGGTTGCAACTTATTACTCCAACTCTGGCTCATAGAACATCTACAAAAAGGTGAATACCGACAAGACATCCATCGAAGGATTTTGGATGACCACATCGCTTTTCATCACCCAAAGCGAATGAACTATATTCCCGACATGTTCGCTCAGCCGTAGAATGCCGAAGGATGGGTTGAGTTATTTGGTAACTTAATCGAGGATCAGGTTCAATGGATGTTTGAGTTGTTTCCAACAGACGAGTTCATCATTAGGTTCCGAGACGCTTCATTTCTGATACTTATTGGTCTGAGGGGAACATACCTTTACGTCCCTCTGCAAGGTATGAGGCAAGCAGGTAGGAAGCAGGTCATACCTAGGGTCGAGAAAATGAGTCATCTTCGAGCAGACTTTCAGAATGATGATAGCCCTCACAAGTGCCAAGCTCAGCACCTATCACGCCAGTTGCACTACTTTCTATCTTGGTTGGTTAGAAGAATATTTGGTTGGTCGAATCGAGCCGAGGTTCGTTTGAGGACACCAGGTTATAGACGAAAAGGCTGAAGCACAAGTCAAGTACAACCAACTGCGCAAAAGGATCCGTGAATGTGAGGATGATCACCACAAGATACATGAGTCTAACAAAAGGTTGATCGAGGAATGGAAGGACATGGCTATCAGTGCCAACAAGAGGCTGGGGTACTTGGAGCAAGGTATAGTTGAACTGGAGGAGAAATTCATCAAAAACATCGATACTTGTCAGAAGGCTGAGGGAGCTGAAGGGGAATACCTAGCCAGAACCTACATACTGCTGGGACTTCGCGAGTTGGGAAAGCCGATCGAGGGAAGCAAGAATTCCGAATCTGGGGAAGGTCCTTCTGGGACCAAGTAGATAGGGGTGTCTTCTTTTGTCTTCTTCATTAATGTAATAAGGCCAATGGCAATTGGTGCCTTTATTTTCGCATATTTAGAGTCGTTTTAAAGATTTGTCTATTTTCTATCAATAAAATGAGGCATTTAGAATTTTAAGTTCTCCAAATCTATTTGTCGCTAGGCCTACCTCGGGCACAAAGAGGTCCCCAACTTAGGATACACTTTACATTTCCATATTACGTGTTTAATTTCTGCAATATGTTTCATAATCCTCACTGACTCGGTTACCTTTTGTTTTGTTTCTCTTTTAGTTATTATCCCCTTCCCCAAAGGTTAGTTCGTGCATTCTGGCATCATCTGCCTACCGCACAAGATCCAAAGGGCCTCCACCTACTCCTCCTCTTAGTCCTCCCAAAGGTAGAAACAAGGGCAACAGTCAGATGGCATAATCCGGGTATTCAAGTCTTGCATGAAAATATGTCACCAATCGAGCAGAAATTGCTGAAATTTCAAGAGGAGCTCGACCAGGTCCGGAATCTGGCCAATCTGTCATTTTTCCTCAACGTCCCGTACATCAACCCTACACAAACACAGAATGTCCCAAAACAACCAACTCACCCTGCACCTCATCATAACGCCACTTCCCCAAAGAACCAAACTCTCCCTGCACCATCAACACTTGCCACAACAACACTCCACCATCCATCCACGAACCTCAAAACCCCAAGAAGGACCATTTCCATGCCTATAACAATCCCTTCTATGTGGAAACTGTGACCCATTCCATTCCGCCTATCTCACATACATCCGAGTCTGATGAGAAGGACTTGCTTATCAAGAATCTGGCTGAGGAACTTAGAAAGCTGAGTAGCCGAGTCCAGGGTGTTGAGGGAGACAAGGGAATTGAAGGTTTTAACTATGAAGATCTCTGTATACAACCTGATGTCGAACTACCCGAGGGGTACAAACCTCAAAAGTACGAGATGTTTGATGGCACTGGTGATCCCAGGGTCCATCTGAGGACCTACTGTGATAAGTTGGTTGCCGTAGGAAAAGACAAAAGGATCCGCATGAAGCTGTTCATGAGGAGTTTGAAGGGAGACGCACTATCTTGGTTAATCAGCCAAGACCCTAAGAAATGGTCAAAATGGGTAGGCATGGCAACTGACTTCATGGAAAGGTTTAGATTCAATACAGAGAACGCACCAGATGTGTTGTACATCCAAAACATGAAGAAGAAACCCACAGAAACCTTTCGCAAGTATGCTACTCGTTGGAGGTCGGAAGTTACTAAAGTCAGACCTGGTTTAGAGGAAGAACATATGAACAAGTTCTTTGTCCGAGCTCAGGACCCGCAATATTATGAACAACTAATGATGGTTGAAGGCCACAAGTTCTCCGACACTATCAAATTAGGATAGCGAATTAAAAAAGGTATCAAGAACGACATGGTTACAAATTTTGAAGCTTTGCAAGCAACTAACAAGGCTTTACAGTCCGGTGGTGTGTCTAAGAAGAGAGACGCGGGAGCCGTGATGGTTGCACAACAAGCCAAATCCCCGCCCAAATACCAAGTCTACCTAACACCTCCCTTCACATATCAGCCAACCCTGAACTACCAAGCACCCTCACCTCTACCGCTCGCATACGAATCTCCACAACCCACATATCAACCTACCCCACATAGATATTCACATTCCGCTCCCATCTACAACACCTATAATTCCCAGCCACCTCACTATAAATCACTACCTACCATTCAGAACTTCCCTAGGCCTCGCCCTAACTTTGATCGCCGCCCTCCAAAGCAATATACCGCCATAGCCGAGCCCATCGACCAGTTGTATGAAAAACTCAAAGTTGTTGGTTACGTTACACCTATCCCTGCTACAACCACTAAGAACCCTTCTCAGTGGGTTAACCCAAACAAATCCTGTGCATACCATTCTGGCATGAAAGGACACACCATCGAAGAATGCCGCTCTCTTAAAGATAAGATACAGACCCTCATTGATAACAAGATTATTGTGGCAAAAGACCCCGCTCCGAATGTATGAAACAACCCTTTACCAGACCATAAGCGTGGAGGTATCTATATGATTGAGATATATGATGATTGGGATCCTGAGGGGTCAATCGGGTTGATCGTAGAAGGCGATGACCCAAAGAAACCTGCAGTCTCTATCAACCCGATCATAGTCCAGATTTATCCATATGAGAATGCCGAGGTGAATATGTCTATCCCACTTGAGTTTGAAGCAGCGCCGCCTGCGAAGACAAAGGCGCGAGTGCCAATTGAAGTTGAGTTTCTATCTCCAGCAAACGCACCAGCACCACTCGAGGTTGCAGTCCTGCCACCCCTAACATACATTCCAGTTGAAGTAAGAATGGCCACGCCGATTCCAGTAGCAATGCCAACCACACCACTTTTCTATTCAGATGCTATCCCTTGGGATTATACAGCCGGGGCAAGAAGGAAAGGTAAAAATAGGTCTGAGGAAGCCATCACAGCATAGGGTATGACGAGAACTGGTAGAGTCTATACCCCTGAACATCTGGTCGAGTCAAGCAAGCAAGCTTCCAATCGCCCTCCCCTCATTGAAACAGGTTTCGATGATCTTTGGAGGAAAATACAGGCTAAGGAGTATTCGGTCATCGACCAACTGAACAAGACACCAGTGCATATATCTATTCTCTCTTTGCTGCAGAATTCTGAGACGCATAGAAATGCTTTATTAAAAGTGTTGAGCAAAGCATACGTGCCGAACAACATCACTAGTGGAGAAATGGCCAACATGGTGGGCCAGGTACTGGAAAGCCACAAAATTACTTTTCATGAAGACGAGTTACCACTTAAGGGATTGGGACACAACAAAGCATTGCACATCACCGTGCATGTGAAGATCATTTCATCACAAGGATCTTGATCGATGGAGGTTCTAGTCTTAACATTTGTCTGTTGATAATACTCAACAAATTGGTTAAAGGACTACATGAGATAAGAGAGGTAGCAATCAACGTGAAAGCCTTCGACAGGTCTCAAAGATATACCATGGGGGAAATCATTCTATGCCTACAGATGGGACCAACCTGGTTCGAGGTGGACTTCCAGGTAATAGACGTGCCGGCATCTTACAACTTGCTGTTAGGACGACCCTGGATCCATGATGCTGGGGCCGTCGCATCAACACTACATTAGGCAGTGAAATTCGAGTGGAACCACAAAGAGGTGATCATCCACGGTGACGGTAGAAACCCTATCTACAATCGCCAGACTATCCCCGTGATTGATGGAAAGAGAAAACTGGGTGGAGGAACATATCACCATATTAAGCGAGTCAATGCCATTGACAAGGACAAATGGTGGGATAGCAAGACCGAGAGCATCCTGAATTGGGGAGGATACGAGCCAGGTAAAGGGCTCGATAAGAACCTCCAAGGGATCACGAAGCCCATAAAACTCAAGAAATATGGTACTACTTTCGGTCTGGGGTACGAGTATACATGGGAAGAATTCAAAAACTAGTCGCCGCCATGGAACGGACATCACTACCTTCTGGAGCAGCCTATACCTCATCAAGAGTAGACCTTCAAGCAGGCCGACATTATCTATGGATCAGATGGAGAGGAAGAACTTACAGCGATGAAGAATTTGTTTTTGGAAGACAGCGATATGGATTGTTGTGTTGTTCTCGAGGAGGAGGGGGAGGAAAGCCCTTCCCTACAGGCAGTAAGCAAGGGAGCATATCTCAGGAACTGGTCTACCAGGACCACCAAAGCCCGCCGAGCCTTGGGGTAGCAAGGCTAAAAACAAGCATTATTTACTGTTTATTTACTAAACAATTCTCCTTTTTCTGAATATTTCAATTCCCACAATAAGATCTTCAATGCTCAAAACAAGTTATTCAATTTATCAAAGTATTTTCAATTTCTTTATGAATCCGATATTATTGTTACCGTTTTCTCTCATTACTTTATCTATACAACATTACTATTACTTTACTTGATGAACCGATGACTGTGACGTGCAATGAGGCAACACAACAAATAGACATTGATTCAGACGAAGACGATATACCCGACGAAAATCTTAAAGAGGTCGAAAACTTTGAAAATAGACCTAAGTCCAACTTAGATGAGACTGAGGTTGTCAACTTGGGAGATGTAGAAAACGTCAAGGAAACACGGATCAATACTAATTTGTCACCGTAAAAAAACAAAGAGTATACAGAGTTTCTAAGGCAGTATGAGGACATATTCGCCTGGTCGTATGATGACATGACTGGTCTAAGTATGTCCATTGTGGCTCACAAACTGCCGACCAATCCGACATGTCCACCGGTAAAGCAAAGGCTCAAAAAGTTCAAACCTGACATGAGTTTGAAAATCAAAGAAGAAGTTACCAAACATATCAACTCCAATGTTCTCCGGGTAGTCGAACCTTTGCCGAGGAAAGACGGGAAGGTCAGAGTCTGTGTCGACTACCGGGATCTCAACCGGGCCAGTCCGAAAGATGACTTCCCCTTGCCAAACATACACATTCTAATTGACAACTGCGCCAAATATGAGCTACAATTCTTCATAGATTGCTGCACTGGTTATCATCAAATTTGGATGGATGAGGAAATGCTGAGAAAACGGCGTTCATCACGCCCTGGGGAGTGTACTGTTACAAAATGATGTCGTTCGGTTTAAAGAATGCAGGGACCGCCTACATGAGGGCCATGACTACCATATTCCATGACATGATTTACAAAGAGATCGAGGTGTATGTGGACGACGTCATTATAATATCAAAGAAAGCTGCTGATCACATGGAAGATTTGAGGAAGTTATTCAACAGGTTGAGAAAATATAATCTGAAGCTGAACCCCGCAAAGTGTGCATTCGGGGTTCCTGCTGGGAAGTTGCTGAGATTCATTGTGAGCCGTCGGGGAATAACATTGGATCCGTCAAAGGTCAAATCCATTCAAGAAATACCACCGCCAAAGAACAAGAAAGATGTTATGAGCTTCTTGGGGAGGCTCAATTACATCAGCTGA
Source organism: Nicotiana undulata (assembly GCA_005239495.1). Classification (NCBI taxonomy): domain Eukaryota; kingdom Viridiplantae; phylum Streptophyta; class Magnoliopsida; order Solanales; family Solanaceae; genus Nicotiana; species Nicotiana undulata. Next base: position 36,061 of record ML252614.1, on the reverse strand, counting down.
TTCATAGCACAGTCTACAGTCATCTATGAGCCGATCTTCAAAATGCTAAGGAAGGACGCTGCGACTAAGTGGACCGAGGATTGTCAAAAAGCTTTTGACAGAATCAAGGAGTATCTATCTACACCGCCGGTCTTGGTACCACCTGGGCCAGGTATACCCCTGCTACTCTACCTTGCCGTACTAGATGGAGCTTTCAGTTGCGTTCTAGGGCAACATGATGAAACAAGAAGGAAAGAGCAAGCCATTTACTATCTCAGCAAGAAGTTCACTTCGTATGAGGCCCGGTATTCTTTTCTGGAACGCACTTGCTGCGCTTTGACTTGGGTCGCTCAGAAGTTGAGACACTACTTCTGTGGCTACACAACATATCTCATATCAAGGATGGATCCATTGAAGTACATCTTTTAGAAACCTGTGCCCACTGGCAAGCTAGCCAAGTGGAAAATCCTGCTGAGTGAGTTCGACATTATTTCTGTGACTCAAAAAGCGGTCAAGGGACAAACATTAGTAGACCATCTTGCTGATAATCCAGTGGACGGAGAATACGAACCCCTAGAAACGTATTTTCTTGATGAAAAAGTATCATTCGTAGGAGAAGACATTGCAGAATCCTACGACGATTGGAGGATGTTCTTTGATGGCGCAACAAACTTCAAAGGAGTCGGTATCGAAGTAGTCTTAGTATCATAGACCGGCAAGCATTATCCAGTATCCGCCAAGATTAGGTTCCCCTGCACCAATAACATGGCTTAATACGAGGCATGTATCTTAGGGCTTTTCATGGCCATTGACATGAACGTCCAGGAGCTGTTAGTGATTGGTGACTCAGATCTATTGGTACATCAGGTACAAGGAGAATGGGCAACCAAAAATTCAAAGATACGACCATATCTACATCACGTTCAGGAGTTGAGAAAGAGGTTCGCAAAGATAGAGTTCCAGCATGTCCCCAGAATCCAAAATGAGTTCGCCGATGCTCTAGCTACCGTGTCATCTATGATTCAGCATCCAGACAAAACTTTCATTAATCCCATTCCAGTGAAAATTCACAATCAGTCGGCCTACTGTGCCCATGTCGAAGAAGAAGCGGACGGAAATCCTTGGTTCTATGACGTCAAGGAATATTTGGCAAAAGGAGAATACCCAGAACTTGCAAACGCTCAGAAGCGCAAACTTCAGAGATTGTCTAATAATTTCTTTCACAGTTGAGGAATCCTGTATAGGAGGACTCCTTATTTGGGGTTATTAAGGTGCGTCAATGCAAAAGAAGCATCAAAGCTATTGGAAGAAATTCATGCTGGGACCTGCGGTCCACATATGAACGAGTTTGTATTAGCGAAGAAGATACTCCGAGCTGGTTACTTCTGGATGAACATGGAAATAGACTGCATACAGTACGTCCGGAAATGCCAACGCTGTCAGATACATGGAGATATGATAAAGGTACCTCCGAGTGAGCTTAATGCAACAAGTTCACCATGGTCGTTCGCCGCTTGGGGCATGGACGTCATTGGACCAATTGAGTCTGCCGCCTCCAGCGGACATAGGTTTATTTTGGTTTCCATTGATTACTTTACTAAATAGGTCGAAGCAGCCTCCAACAAAGCAGTTACCAAGAAAGTCGTGGCCGACTTTGTCCGCGACCACATTGTTTGTCGGTTCGGAGATCCAGAGTCAATTATCACCGACAATGGTTCTAATCTAAACAGTGACTTGATGAAAGCCATGTGTGAAACATTCAAGATCAAACACAAGAACTACACAACTTACAGACCTCAGATGAATGGAGCTGTAGAAGTCGTTAACAAAAACATCAAGAAGATACTAAGGAAGATGATAGAAAGGCACAAGAAATGGCATGAGAAGTTATCATTCGCCTTACTAGGATATCGCACCACAGTCCGCACATCAACCGGAGCAACTCCCTATATGATGGTTTATGGTGCGGAGGCTGTTATTCCTGTCGAAGTTGAGATTCCATCTTTGAGAATTATACAAGAAGCTGAGCTCAACGACGCGGAATGGGTAAGGAGTCGTTATGAGCAAGTATCCCTCATAGACGGGAAGAGAATGAACACTGTTTGTCATGGTCAACTATACCAGAACAGAATGTCCAAAGCCTTCAACAAGAAAGTCAAGCCAAGATGATTCACACCAGGGCAGCTGGTGCTAAAGAAATTTTTTCCTCACCAAGACGAAGCCAAAGGGAAGTTTTCTCCCAACTGGCAGGGTCCGTACATGGTTCACAGAGTGCTGACATGAGGAGCACTCATACTTGCGGAAATGGACGGAGAAGTTTGGCCAAAACCAATCAATTCAGATGCAGTCAAGCGCTACTATATGTAATTCCATATGCTTTAGTCAACAATGTAAATTGAACTACGCCTGACCTGATTCCCTTTTAAGAAGGGATACGTAGGCAGCCCTATGGGTTCAGTCAGAATTCAGTAAAAGTTTCATTTTCCCCACGAATGGAAACTGGGGCAGAATTTTGAGGAGGACCCTCAAAATTCTGAAGCAAGTTCAGCCGATCGCCGCACGAGCAACAACCAGAAGTATTCACCCATCAACTGGGGCAAAACTTTGAGGAGGATAAAATTTAGTGGCAAAAGAGGTTGCAATGTCTCGGACCGCGTCCCGGCCGTCGGTTCATCTAAAGATATTTTAGATTATATGCTTATATCATATCTTTACAAAATCATGCATATTTATTTTTTTATATAAACAACTTGTTTAGCAAATACTACCCCAGTGATACAGACAGTATTATCACGATCAAGTGAGCAAGTCAAGTAAAGCCAGCGGTAACGCGAACTAACCTTTCCCCTTACAGAACTCACGATTTTTCTTTGGATGCAGGCACAAAGATTGCAAAGGCCCCAAAACATATTATCTTCCCGAAGAACACACATTGCTCAAAGACACACTTCTCAAAGCTCGTCTCGCACGCCGAGATTTATTATCATCACAAACGACACTTCACTTATCGCAAAATTCACAACAACCATATCGCCGCAATTCATCACCAGCTAAGAACTCCTATCTGCATTTTTACTTTTTGCACTTACACTGCATAAGGCTACCTTTCTGCCTTCCGAGACTAAATGATGTCTCCATCTGCATCTACATTGCATAAGGCTACCTTTATGCCTTCCGAGACTAAACGTTGTCTCCATCTACATCTGCATTGCATAAGTCTACCTTTCTGCCTTCTGAGACTAAATGTTGTTTCCATCTGCATCTGCATCACATAAGGTTTCCTTTCTGCCTTTCGAGACTAAACGTTGTCTCCATGTGCATCTGCATCGCATAAGTCTACCTTTCTGCCTTCCGAGACTAAACGTTGTCTCCATCTGCATTCTGCATTGCATAAGGCTATCTTTCTGCCTTCCGAGGTTAAACGCTACCTCCATCTGCATCTGCATTTCATAAGGCTACCTTTCTACCTTCCGAGACTAAACGTTGTCTCCATCTGCATTTGCATCTGCATTTATTTCTTGCATAAGGCTACTATTCTGCCTTCCGAGGTTAAACACTATCTCCATCTATATTTGCATAAGGCTACTATTCTGCCTTCTGAGGTTAAACACTACCTCCATCTATATTTGCATAAGGCTACCATCCTGCTTTCCGAGGCTAACACTGCCTCCCATTTACTTTTCAAAGCAATCACTGTCTCTGTCATTATTTACTTTGCTTCCTTTCAGGCTAAGCTCTGCCCCTTTAATTCGCAAGACTAAGCTTTGTCTTGTTAGTATCATACTATTGCATTTTCATGGGCCGAAAGATTGCCAACCTATCCAAAGGCGTCATCGTTCGGAGGCACCATCTTCATGGCCCAAGAACATCATTTCATGTCCTAAGGATCTCTTTTATCAGTTTGCATTCATTATTCAAAGGCATCATGGTTCGGAGGCACCATCTTCATGGCCCGAGAACATCATTTCATAGCCTACAAATCCCGCATCAAGCCATTCATGGCCCAGGACATCATGGTCTAAGGACGTCATCCTTAACCATCCAAAGACAACATTCATAGTCCAATGGGAACTCGCATCATGTTTAAATTACGCACAATATATGCTTGTTATTCATTTGCAGGAAATCCGGCTAGGAACAGCCAGCCAGGCAGGAGCGGACCGCTCCAGTTCTCCTAACTATCGCGTAATCCATTTTGTTCACCTTGCCTCGCACCTTGCGTCCGTCCTTATAAAACATCATCGGTATACTTCGCCGGTGACTCCCGAACTACATACGACCTGATTCCTGTAAAACCATGGATATGTAGGCAGCTCAGAAGCCAGGGTGCAACCTGAATCTTTCATACTATTTCCACTCGGTCAAAATTGGCCATCATATCTTTACTCGACAACTCTTTCATCCTTGCCGAGTAAAGAGGGGAAGCTGTTGATACCCAATTTTTCCTATACCTTCAAAATCACTCTCTATAGTAATTGCTATTTTCCCTTAATTTTCCGTATTTTTATCAAATTATTTTTCTATTTATTTAATACTTTATATTCCATAATTATTCATAAATAATGCTATAAATAATTTCAAGACATTTTATTGCTCAATATATTATTCATAATCCTATTTAATTCCCTTAGGATTTAATTATTTCACAAATTGGCCAATATTGGCATTATTTAGCTAATTACATCAATTTTTGCAATTATAGCACAAATGCGCATTTATACCATTTAAAAATAAATAACTGATCATTTTATATTTTATATTAATAACTCACCTTAATTTCATTTATTTAGTCTTAATCTCATTTTTACACAATTAGTAGCCATTTTTTATTAATTAATTATCGTATATTAAGGGTATTTAATGTTTATCCCCATTTATCTAAATTATAACCAATTTTTAAACCCAATCCACCTGACCTTTAACCCATTCTCTACCCAACCCTTTAACCCATAACTGACCCAGCCCAAACCAACCTCATACCCGGCCCAGCTCCAAATCAATCTGAGCCGTTGATCAAATAAGATCAACGACCCAGATATACCTTACCATAATTAAACCCCAATTACCCCCCGACCGACCCCTCATTTCCCACCTCTCATTCTCTCTCTATCTCTCTCTGGTGCTCTCTGGTTCTCTCTAGAACCTCCCCCTGGATTCTCTCTTCCGATGAGGCCCGTTCATCTTCTCCAGCTGGTTCTCCACCAGAAACCATGGCCTCCATCATCTCCTGGTTATTTGTTCACATTGTACTGGTGCATTGATACCCTAAAGCCCTCAGGCAAACCTGGAGCTGTTCACTCACCTCTCATGGTCCCTCATGCCACTTTCCGGCCATCCCCGGTCGTCTGAGTAAAGGCTACGATCTTTCCGGCTAAGGCCGGCGACATCTCTGAGTGTTTTTCTTACTTCTATGGGTTCCACGAAACCCTAACTCCTCTATCTCTTCGATTTCTTCTAGATCTGCCTTAGATCTATGTATGTTACGAAGCTTTTACATGTTTTCTTTGAACAAAAACTCTTCTACTTTGAACGAGCTTTCACTTCAAAACTAGGGTTTCATAACCCCTTTAAAAAAATGATTTTTGCTTCTGTTTAAATGTCATTCTATTATTCTTTTATTATTCAATGATTTATTTAAAGTTTTCTTTCGTTTTAACTTGTTTTACTGAAAAGCCTAGTCTTTCCCCAAATTCTGAGTCCCTTTTGTGACTGATATGTTTGTTTAAATGCACGAACTCTTATCTCTCATAATTGTTAAGATTCTCTGTGATTTTTATCCTATTATTGCTATTAAGGTTTATGATCTCTGTGTTTCTATCATGTTCAATGTTATTACTTTGTCTCTGAACTTATGTGATTCTTTTTTTTCAATCTTCTACTATTCTCTACTATTTGCCTAGGGTTTCGCTGATTTTGAGCTATTCATTGCTTGACAGACTTGATTACTTCTTGTATCGATCCTTACATAGTATTCTCTATTGATTCTATTGATTTTCCTTAGAGATGTGATATCTTTTCTCAAAGAGGTAACTCGTATGTGTTTTCCCTAGAACTTTACTGATTTTGAATTACTTCCTTACATGTGAGATGCTTTCCTTAGTTAGCACTGATCCCCTGTGATTTTCTGTCTCATCCGTGATTCCGTGACTGATTTTCAGAACTAAAATTGCATTTTACCACATTTATGTGCCTAAATATGCTTTCAATTATTTGACATATACTTTCCTATTTGGAGTATTCTGTATTCAGCCTTATTACATGCCACATGCTTAAACATGGTAAAGTCAGTCCTGGATTGATCCTTTTCCTTATTTATTACAACTTGTATCCGTTTGAATCCTGACTCCCTAATTAAAGGGAGTCCGAACATAGATTGATTTTGATTGACATTATTTCCATAACTATGTTTAATTAGCACTTCTTACCTTATTCTTCTGCCTGTTTTAAACAATAAATACATCTGCTCTCTTCTTAGCAAGACACGAACAATAGATTGTTCAAAACTCTCTTACACACACAGACATAGACACACAAAACGGATTTTATGCACTCCCTTTCACAACCAAGAACTTTCACTGTGCATCTCTTGTCCTTTCTTGCATTACTGCTTTCTTCATCATATTGATATATCTTGATTTAATCTTCAGTCATCCAAACCAATATATTTCTATTCATAGATCAGTTCTTGGCACTTCTTATATGTTTCTACTTGTGTTTCTGTTGTTCAACATGCAATTAGAACTCTGAATCTCTTTTACATGTCTATTGTTACCTTATCATGCATGCTCAATGCGTCTCTCTACACTCAGCCTTTGTTCTTTATGTGTATCTCCATTCCTATGTCTAATATGTTAGTCCAGTCATGATGTTAGTTGTTTAGCTGATATGTCACTCTAATTTGACACTTAGTCATATCCCCTGAACCCTTAAAAAACCCCTTTAATTATGTGTTTATGTGTAAGCTGTTTGCCTCACATGCTATGTAATTGTCCCTCAAACCCCCTCACCCTTGTTTGTGATTGCTGGACCATCATGGGTCCCCTTTGTGATGCTGGCTTTGTCTGTTTTAATTGTAAACTATTTTTTCAACAATGAATCTCTTATTCTAAAAAGCTGATTTTTATTAAAAGTCCCTCTTCTTTTCAAACTATTTTTCAACTATGTTTTACTTAAACTCCCTAAATCATGAGCACATCTCACTACTCCTAGTTTCTTAAGTCCAGCCCCCTTCGTGTGAGCACTGCCTTGGGGACCATTTGAGTACCCATTGAACTCTGACACACAAGACTAGCTTTCCTACACTGCACTTACTCATTCTTGGCTAAGGTACCTGGGTGTGAGCACTACCTGGCATCCTCTGAGGTCCTTAGGAACTCTGACACCCCCGGGGCTTATGAAAGGTTATGGCATATGGCATTAAGGACTTGGAGACTTGGGCCTATTGGTAGGTTCCCTATAGTGTAACTTCTTAATTTTCTTATATGTAATTCGTGCAATACTGGTCTGTAATAACTAATTGTAAAAACGATCCTGGGGCTGGATAGTGAAATGGGTGGGGAATATGCATGCTATAGTGTAAGTATTGGTAGAAACCATGCATGTAGGTTTACTTTTCCTATATGCGCAATAGTCACCATACTTAGGATAACTTGTCACTCATGCATTAGATACCATGATAATTAGGTTTATTTCTTTCAGCATCTCATTACAATTGTATTCACTTAGAAATCATGTTCATAGGGTGAATAACAACAAAAAGTGGCTATCGTAATATTACTACATTCTCATAACTGCATCACCTAGAAATCCTGCTTTCCTAGGATAAGTAATAACATTAACAACTATCCAAATCTTGCATCATAGATCATGTCCCTTAGGATATTATTTTCAGCATGTTACTTATGACAAAATCATGTGATTAACAACGTACTTTGCATGAACACCTAGAAAATCATGTATTAGGTTCAGCAATCTAACAATGAACCGGATTTTTTGTGAAACTACTACTTTCTGCTTTACGTCAAAATGTGTTAACAAATGGATATTTCTAAAATAAGTTCTGACGCTGAAACGCATCTGCATTTAGAACATCATGTGTAGGTTTCGCATCAATTATGTACCTTGTTTGCATTTAGATACCATGTCCTTTAGGATTGCATTAATATTTGTCTAACACCCACCCCCTTAGCCTGGTTAAAAGTTAAAACAGACTCACCCCGCTTAACAACTATTTTTCTAAACAGGAAACTAAAATAGCATAACTGGAGCAGTTTTGTACGCCTAGGCAAGCCTTAGGTTTTAAACTGGTTAAAATTGGAAACTTATTCCTTTATATGTACTGTTTGGCTAACAACAGGTTAAAATCAGTATTTAGAAACTGGTACAATTCCTTCTCTAAAATTAGTAATAAACTACCTCGCTACTGTATTCTCGCCTAGACATGATGCATTAGGATCTGAAGTTAAAAGACCTTATGTGTGTTTGAGTCATGCTGATGCGTGCATAACTTGTTGAGGAATATATGAGCCTCACATTTTCTTCTATGTGTTTTTCCATATATGTAGTCCTAACTGTCTTTGCTTGTCGTTTAGAATTTTGTCCTTTAAACCTAGTGGTTCAGCCTAGTACTTCCCTTTTAGGATAGTAGTCCTAGCCTCCTCCGGGACTGATAGGATGGGACAGATAATAGCACGCAAGAGTTCGTGACCAACACACGTTTTAAATACCTTCACGTGGTGGGAAAGGGTAGAATATGGATATGATGACTGGTGCGCTAATACCACGTGTAGCCCCTCTTTGAGGAGTGACATACCGGGTATTGCATTGATGTGATCCATATTGTTTCAAACCTAGGATGTCTTTCTCTCAAATGTATTACTAGTTCTTTCAATAGTTAATAACTCCGATGCTTATTTGAAATCCCCTCTTATTTGAGTCGTTACTTGCTACTTGCTTATTGTACAAATTCACGAAAACCATTTGGCCGGGAACCACAATTGTGGATCCTGAGGGGTGCGTAATACCTTCCCCTTGGGATAATTTCAAGCCCTTAGCCAATCTCTGGTAATGCAAACTAGTCTTATGAGTTAATCACTCTAGGTTCCCTAACACACCTTAAAAATCGTTAGGTGGCGACTCTTCTATTAACCCTCTTCCTTTAAAAGTAGTTGTCAGAATGTCATAAACCCGATCTCCGCTTAAGGGAAAAAGGGGGCGCGACAACATCCCATTACTCGAGTCGGTGCTCTTGTGGGTATGCTCAGTCGTGTTTCTAGGTCCTAACGGCAGTGCACCGACATTTGGGATGCTCACATTGTTCCCTCCAAATCCCCCAAAGCTGCTATTTTTGTACGCACTTGTTGAGCCAGACGTTCTAACTTAAAATCAGAGGTTCTCGGGGCGAGAAAAGGTGTGAAAGATAATTTGTGTTTTCTCAACGAACTAGTACTAAAACAACCACTATTATTCTTAGCCCCACGGTGGGCGCCAACCTGTTGTAATTACAACTATATTTAGTTATGTGGTTCTAAAACTACGTGATTTATCTTAATAATGGTTATTTAGTGGTTATATCTAAATATGTTAGGATAGAACAGTGAGAAAAAGATTAAAAAAGCTAAAGGAAAGCAAACCAGAATGCCTTAAGTCGATGGCTCGATGTTGACGTCGAGGGTCCCCGAGACCGAGGATCAGGCCTAGATCGGATGGACGATGGAGCTATAAAAAGCGTATAGGCCTCGAGATACACTATTTGCGATCAATGATAAGTTATAAATGAAGAACAAGTAAAAGAAAGCAATAAATGCAAGTAAATGAGCCAATAAAGAGGAGTAGAGGATGTTTGATATTAAAACAGAGAATGTTCTTGTATCTTGTATTCAATGAATTGTGCGTTGTCTTTTTACAATGTGACAGGGGTTCCCTTTATATAGTAGGGAGGGCCAAAACATAGTACATCAACATTTATTGTGAAGATTTCAATTGATTCAGCTAGTTAATGCCGAAGTACGGAATTGTACTTTGTTACAGGAGTGCCTACCTTGATCCCCATGCTGTTCCTACATTGGTTCGGACCCGTGTCTCCCTGGGTCGAATTGTAGGAGCATCTGAGGTTGGTCTTCGGGCCGTACTTTGACTTTCGTGTGAATCGGCCACCATGAAATAAATGTAAAATCATCCTTCCAGATTTTACCATATACAGGACTCACGGGGCATATCCAAAAAATTAGCAAAATATGACGAAATATAGGAATACGTGAACCGGGATCAAAGAAGACTGAAACTTCTCGGTGAAAAACTGAAAAAATAATTGTAATCACTGCATCGGAGGCCATAGCATATGGTATGGCTGGAAGTTCATAAAAACGGGCCTGACTTCCACCTGATCGACCTCTCCCTCTAGGACGGCCTCTGGCTGCCTGGCCGTCACCCCTAGCTAGTTGGGCGGGTGGTGAACTAGAGATGAAGTCGAGGGCTGACCCCTATGCTGAGATAGACCCCCAGATGACGAGGACACTGCCTCTACACGTGCCAAAACTCTCCACACTCGAAACAACTCCCTGGTGTTGGAGACGAGGACTGAAGGGAACCCCTAGCACCAAGATAACCACTGGAAGAACCAAGCATGGATGAACCCTGAACCGATGGTGTGCGAGATGAACTATGGATTGGAGGGGCACTAAATGAAGGGTGGCCTGGATGAGAACTATGGGGACCGTGCCCCGGTGATGCACCACTATAAGTTGGACGAACTGGCTAAGAAGGCCTAAATGGGCGGCCTCTGCTATGCTGAAACCGACCTCTGGAGGGAACACTACCAAAGCTACCAGATCCCCGAGGCCTCTTGGCCTCCCTCTCCTCTCACTCCTGGCGACGAACCGACTCAACCTCTCCGACAATATCAACAACCCTCTCAAAAGTAGCACCCGACACACTCTCTCTGGTCATAAAAATACAGAGCTGATATGTGAGGCCATCCACGAACCTCCTGATCCTCTCTCTCTATCTGTAAGGATGAACCAAAAATCATGACGAACAAGCTCTAAAAATCTCATCTCATACAGTGTCATAGTCATGTCATCCTTATGCAACTCCTCAAACTGCCTGCGCAACTCCTCTCTGTGGGACTGTGGGACATACTTCTAAAAAGAAGAGAGTGGAAATTTTCTTCCAGGTAAGGACCGCTGCTCCAACAGGCCTACTCCTCTCATAAGCTTCCCACCAAGTAAAGGCATCCCCTGAAAACTGGAACGTAGTGAACGAGACCCCACTAGTATGACGATTCCTCTAACACCTGTCTAAGAAACCTTGGGCATCCTCGCCCTCAGCACTACTGAATGTTGGAGGCTGGAGTCTACCAAACCCCTCCAACCTATGCTACTCGTCGTCAGCCATAACTGGAACAACATAATCCTGAGTAGGTGCAGCCAGCTGGGATGGATCTGTCCCCGATGTCTGAAGTCCCTGAATAACCTACTCAGGTGTACGGGGGATTCTGAGTGCCTCCCCTGGCCTGAGAAGTAGCAGCTGTAGTAGAAACATCGACCGCCCGTGGAAGACTGGTGAACACGGTAAAAATCTGAGCCAAGGTCTCCTGAAGACCCGGAATAACAATAGGCACTGCCGGTGCCTGGGCCGGTCCCACTAGAACATCTATGGTTAGGACCTTATATGGAATAACAGGCGGGTCTATGGGTACCGCCTCGGTAGTTGCGCGGGCTGCACCTCTACCTCTATCACGGCCTCGACCGCGGCCACAACCCCTCGTGGATCCCACTAGTGGCTGATCGCCCGGTCGGGTAGCACGTGTCCTCAACATATGTGAGTGAATGAAACAACAAAAGTTTAGTTACCAGAATAAACAGATTCGCACGACATTAATTCAAGAATGTGAGATTTTCCCTAAGGGTTCTGCGACCTCTCGAAGATAAGTACAGACGTCTCCGTACCGATCCGCAAGACTCTACTAAACCTGCTCATGACTGGTGATTCCTATATAACCTAGGCTCTGATACAAACTTGTCACGACCTTAAAACTACCCTGGATGTGATGGCACCTATCGCGATACTAGACTAGCCAATTAAATACTTATAGCATAAAGAAACCTTTTGTTCAAATCATTACTAATCCGATATTTCAATAAATATTTCCGTTTAAGCATTTCAAAACAAGCAAGAATAAACTAAACATTAAATATAACCCAAAATCCCGGAGTCACCAGTCATGAACAACTAAACTAGGGATACAAGTCTTGAAAAAATAAATGCTATAAAAAGTAGGAAGGAGAAGGAAAGGCTGCGGACGACGTGCAGCTACCTCGCAAATCTTCGAAAAACTCTGAGACAGGGAAGACCAACTCTCACTCTGATGCCATGGCACCTGAATCTGCACATAAGGTGCAGGGAGTAATGTGAGTACGCCAACTCAGTAAGTAATAAACGTAAATAAGGTCTGAGAAGTAAGAAACACATAAATACATGTAATAAATTCACAGTAAGTACAACTCTTCTTTCCAACAGTATATATGTCAAAACATCATGCTTAAAAGTCGATTTCAGTAAAATCATTTGAGAATTTTTTTTTCCAACAGTTTCAATAGAAATTCAAGAAGATTAGAGTAAAAGTGATGAAAATCATAAATAGCCTCTCGGGCAAGAACATGTATCATAAATCTCCCCTCGGGTATAAAATCACTCAAAATCAACCCTCGAGCATACCTCACAATTACTCATAATCAGCCCATCGGGCAACCTCACAGCCACTCATGTCTCCCGACCACTCGTCACTCGGCACTCGCACTTAGTAGGTACCTGCGCTCACTGGGGGTGTACAGACTCCGGAGGGGATCCAACAAATTTCATGCTCAATCAGTTAAATACCACCATAGAATCAAGTTTTAGGTTCAAGTAACTTACCTCCACGAAAATCCCTTTGAATCCCACTTCAAATTACTCCCAAAAGCTCCAACACGTATGCAAAATAATGAACAATGGCTAAAATTTGCGAAGGAAAGAATTATATGTTCTGCCCCAGAAGTTCCGCATCTCCGGTCCAAGTACCGCATTTGCAACCAAATGTCTGCATCTGCAGACTTCACTTAAAACTCCCCGACCTTACCTGCGATCGATCCTCCGCACCTGCGGGCTCGCATGTGCGACACCCTATCCGCATCTGCGATAGGACCCCAAGCCTGACTTACTCCGCATCTGTGACACCAAAACCTCATCTGCGATGGCCGCACCTGTGACGACCCTTCCGCAGGTGCGGAAAAACAAAAACAGCAGCACACCAGCAAAATTTCCAAATTTCTAACTCTTCGACGGCCATCCAAAATCAACCCAAGCCCCTCGGGGCCTCAACAAAATATACCAACACCGCATATAGCATCACCCAAACTTAGTCAAACCCTTGGAACGCCCAAGACAATATCAAAACACCAAATTAACTCGAAATTCATGCCTAAGGATTTCTAAACTTCCGAAGTTCGCCAACGATGCCGAAATCAACCAAACCACGTTCGAATGACCTGAAATTTTTCACACACATTACATACGACACTACAAACCTATTCCAACTTCCGTAATTCCATTCCGACCTCGATAGCTAATTTTTCACAACCGACCAGAGATCGCCAAAAATCCAATTTTGCCAATTCAAGCCTCATTCTACCACGGACCTCCGAAAAATATTTCGAACACACTCCTAAGTTCTAAATCACCTAACAAAGCTACCAGAACCATAAAAACTAAATTCCGAGGTCATTTACCTATAAGTCAACTTCCGAATTACTTTTCCAATTAATTAACCAACTTAAGAGACTAAGTGCCTCATTTCTTTCCACAACCACTCCGAACCCAAACGAATCAACCTAACATAATGTAAAAGAGGTGAACCATACAAAATGAAGCAAAAATGGGAGGAAACAAGGCTAAGGCTCTCGGAACAACCGACCGGGTTGTTACAACATGAAGTGATAAGCTTGTACACGAGTGCTATGTTTGTCTTGTGACCGGATAAGACCTAAGGCTATTAATATGTCCTTATTTTGGGATTTATTTTATATGAAACATGCTTAATAATTTTTGGGCTATGTAACCATGGCCACTACAATTGTTTTAGCCGTAGTAATGCTTCATATGTTCAACATCATTCACATTTTACTATTTTATAGTCCTCGTGCACCTTGTTGATAATTTATCAGTTTATATCTTGATAAACATTTTGGAATTTTTATTTTGTGATTATTGTGGCACATTTTTCCATGTTTAACAGATTGTTTGGGTGTTTAAACAAGGTTTTTTCCATGTGATTCTGATTATGTCATGATGGAGTGATACGAGTGGATATTGAGATTGTGTCAGAGCGAAGCGATATGGTTTGATATTGTTATCGTCAGGCAGGAGCGATAAGGGTGGCTATCGTTATTGTGTCTGGACGAAATGATAAGGGTGGCTATTGTTATTGTGAAAAAAATTTCGGCACGAGGATTCATGTATGTGTGTTTCCCATTTGATGATTTTTTTTTGAAGTTGAGCCTTTACTTGCCTTGAATCGATAACAATTGTTCTGAAGAGATCATTGTTATTATTTTTGGTTATACTTTCTATTGCCAATCTTTGATATATTCAATATGTTATTTGACTAATGAGAACCAAATGACTTGAACCTCGTCACTACTTCACCGTGGTTAGTCTTGAAACTTACTAGGTATTGACCATGTTATAATTATACGACACGTATGCGTATTTTTGTGCGATCATGTTATTGGAGGCGCCAGACCTAGGAAATGAGAGCTTACATTGACCGTCCCAGTCTTGGAGTCCTATCCATACAATGATACTGTCATTTTTATATCCGAATAGTATTATATTTGAGATCTTATGTATACAGTTAGAGCTCATGACTCTGTACTACCTAGTTCAGGGAAGATGTTTTAAATATTGCCACATTAGCTTGTATTAACTCTATTTTTTCTTTAATATTAATTTTTGCCTTATTATATCATGTTTGAGGAATTAATGTTGTGAAGTTATAGGCTTACATGGTCTTAAATATTATGTTCCATCACGACCCCTTTGGCGGGATTTGGGTCGTGACAGTTTCGTGGAGGAAGTTTTTTCAATCTCAACCCTATTGACTAGGTTGACTGACAAGGGCACTATTTCACATGGTATGTAGAGTGAGGTGATTTCACAAATTAAGACTACATGTACTACAACCCTAGTGTTGATGTTACCCACAGGTTCAGGGTCTTACATTGTGTATTGTGATGCATCGCGTATTGGACTTGGCGTTGTATTGATGTAGGACGGCAGGGTGTTTGCCTACACATCCTATCAGTTAAAGATCCATGAGAAAAACCACCATGCTCATGACTTAGAGTTAGTAGCCATTGTGCGCGCACTCAATATTTGGAGGCATTACTTATACGGTTTGCATGTGAGTTCTAAACCGATCATCAGAATCTTCAACATCTATTCAAGTACAATGATCTTATTTTGAGGCATAGAAGATGGCTACAGTTATTGAAATACTATTATATCACTATATTGTATAATCTGGAGAAGGCTTGTATAGTAACCGATTCCTTGAGTAAGAACGCGGAGAGCATTGGTCGTTTTTCATTTATACTGGAAGTGGAGAGACCAATTGGCCATGGATGTTCAGGCTTTGGTTACCTAGTTAATGATGTTGGAAATTTCGGAGCCTAGTAGGGTTCTTCCTTATGTGGTGGCGCAGTCATCCTTGTGGGAGCGCATCAAGGCTAGCCAGTTTAATTATCCTCACTTATTGGTGTTAAAAGATACAATGTAGCAGGGTGGTGCTAAGAAGGTTGTGATTGGGAATGACGGTGTTATGCGATTTCAAGGCCAAATTTAAGTTTTGAGTGTTGATGATTTTGAGAGAATTGAACCTTGAGGAGGCTCATAGTTCACTGTATTCCATTAATCCAAGTGTCACAAAGATGTACCATGACTTGAGGAAGCATTATTGGAGGCGGAAGAGGAAGAAAGAGATTATTGGACATATCTCTTGGTGTTTGAATTGTCAATTGGTGAAGGATGAACATCAAAAACCTGATGGTTTTACATAGAAGTTAGTGATACCAGAGTTGATGTGGGAGCGCATCATTATGGACTTTGTGATAAGCTTACCATGGAACTTGAGGAAGTATGATGTTCTTTGGGTCATTATGGACCGGTTGACTATGTCCGTGCATTTCGTTCCGTTGATACTTACTACTGTGCAGAGCAGTCGGCTAAGATTTACACCAGGAAGATTATACGCCTGCACGGCGTGCCCATGCGTATCATATCAAATCGCGACACATAGTGCACTTCCAACTTTTGGAGCGTTGTGCATGGTGATTGGCCCCCCAAGTTGGATTAGGTACCACGTTTCACCTATAGATGGAAGGGCAGTCCGTGCAAACCATTCAAATTTTAGAGGATATGTTGAGGACATTCTCTTTTGATTTAGGGGGTTAGTGGGATCGATTTCTACCTATAGCAAAGTTAGGTGATGACAAAAACTATTAATCGAGTATCTAGACAACTCCATATGAGGCCTTAGAAGGGAGGCGATGTCGTTCTATGGTACATATTTAGTTCACGATTCCTTGAAAAAGGTAAAATTGATTCAGGAGCGGCTCCGTAAAGCACAATCTAGGCAAAAGAGTTACAATGATAAGAAGGTTTGGGATGTGGCTTAGGGATTTACCCCCTGTAAATTTCTCACTTTACCAGATGCCCCCTTATACTTTGTGGGGGTCCTATGACCCCTTGTCTTTGGTAGAAGTGTACTAAATATCACCTTTTGAGAGCATATAAACTAGACAGTGAATACACTCCCTTGAAGAAGAATGAGAAGCAAAAACATATTAGAAACTTATTTTTGAAATATTTTTTATTCAAATATATTACTATCAGTATTCTTATTTGATTTACTTTTTTCTTTTCATTATTTCTTTTTCATATTTATTATCTTTTTCCTTTTCATCTTTATTTTTACGTTTTTCTTCCTTTTAATATTACTTGCTAGAAAAACTAAGGATTTCAGCTATGAGCATAACTAAATGGCATTTGGTGCCTTTTAATTAGTCAAGTCGAAATCATATTCATGTGTACCTTGGTGAATTAGTCCATGAAAAATTGGCAATTACATAGAGAAAAAGAAAATGTGCCCAGCTAGTTAGATTTGCATGCCACTTTCTCCATCTCGCCAGAAAATATGTATCTTGATGAATTAGTCAAAATAATTTGCAAATACATAAAGACAAATAGCAAATGTGCTCAGCTAGAGAGATTGGCATGCCACTTTGTTTATCTCGCTGGAAAATTTTCTGGCCACCTTGTTTCTAACGTCAATTCCACTAGTTAACCATTATATCACTCTTAAGGAAGCTTTCAAATTTAATTAAACCGATAAATCCTTGAAAACCATGAACTAATTTTTCAACTAAAAATCAAGAAAATGATGAAGTTTAGGCGTGAAAGAAAATGATGAGCAAGAGAACAATAGAGAACGAAAATGATGAAGAAGAAGGGGAAAAATTGTGCAAAGAAAAGTAAAGGTAAAAAAATAACATGTGTATATCACACAACATAAAAAATGGTTCACTCTTTAAAAGGTGGCATTTATTATACTTTTAGCTAAGATAGGGAGTCATAGGANATAAAAGAGGGGGGGAAAAAAAGAGAAAAGGGGGGGGGGGGGGGGGGGGGGGGGGGGTGATTATGTATTATCGCATGTGGCTTACATAGAGGGTGAGAAGCTTCTTCTCCGAGTGTTAGGTGTGAGGAAATTTAGGAAGAGGGGCAAGTTGAGCCCGAGGTTAATTAGCCCATTTAACATCTTGGAGAGAGTTGGGAGGTTACTTATGGTCTTGAATTGCCTCCTAACCTAGCGGGGATACATCTGGTATTTCACGTCTCCAGGTTTCAGAAGTCCCATGAATATAGGTCACATGTTTTGGACTACATCACGGTGCATCTTGACGAGAATTTGACTTATACGAAAGAGCTGATGGCTATTCTAGATTGACAGGTTCGAAAGTTGGTATCTAAGGATATTCCTTATGTGAAAGTGCATTGGATAGGTCAGCCGACTGAGAAGGCTACTTGGGATCTCGAGCAAGACATGAGGAGTAGATATTCACACCATTTTACCAATCCAGGTACATATCTATTTCCCATTTAAGGACAAATGATTCTTTTAGAGGTGGAGAAAGTAACGATCCAATAGGCCGTTTTGAGTAGTAGCTCCCCATTTTGTGTTTTGAGGCCATTCGTAGCTCTATTTGATGATTTAATACTTGATTTTGACTTTGAAAGTTGCTAGAGTTGACTTGCAGCCAATATTTTTGGTAAATGACATCACATAAATATTTTGACAATTTCGGTAGGTTCGTATGATGATTTTGAACACCCCTATTTAGTTGGGATCTCGGGACATTTCGATGCTTTATGTAGAAAGTTGAAAATTTAAGATTGAACTTTGAAAAATAATCTTGAGTTTTGGTGATGGATTATTGGTTCTAGATGCTATTTTGATGATTTAAGCTTACAAGAGAGTTCTTTTGATGTTAATATATTTTCTAAATCGAGTCTGAGGGTCTCGGGTGAGTTTTGAATAGGTTGTAGAGTGTTGTGGAATAGCTGTAGAGTTACTGGTATTGTTGGGCTATAGATCTCGCATTTGCGAGGAGCTGTTCACAAATGCGAGCCTCGCATTTGCGATGCTTTGTTCGCATTTGGGAGGGGTCCAACCTTTGCATTTTCGAAGTTCATGTCACAATGACGACTTTGTGGGAGAAGGGACAACTTCGCTTTTGTGAAGCTTACTCCACATTTGCAAATATTCTTAGTTCGCATTTGCAATTAGTGTAATGCATTTGCGATATTAGTAGCTCATGAGTTGGTTTCCAATTGCAACCAAATGTTCGCATTTGTGGACATTATGTTCACAATTGCGATAGCTGCAACTGGGTAAATGATTAATTTCGGGACTCATCTCATTGTACTCCATTTGTTTAGACCTAGACACGACATATATGTGATTTTGAGATCAAATTCTTCCGAACATCATAGGTGTGTAACTTTAACTTCGTTTTGTTCAATTTTCGTTACTTTTTTCATGAACTTTCACTATCAAATCTATGATTCCATAGTGTAGAAATTGGGATTTGGATTTTAATAAACAATTTCTAAAATTGAGATATAGACTCCAAATTGAGGTCGGATCTCAAAACAAATAAAATATTTGGGCTCTAGGGTGAATGAGTAGTCGATATTTTGTCTTCATTTGAAATTTCTACCACGTGGGCTCGGTTAATTTTTTGTTGAATTTTTGAAATATGTTAAAGATCGAGCCTTTTTTCGAACGAGGGTAGTTTCTAGAGCCTGTTTTGACTTATTTAGGTAATATTTGACTAGATTTGGCTGGTTTGGATGCTTGTTCTAAATTAGATTATCGGTCTTGTTTTGAAAAAAGGTAAAAATCATGATTAACCTTGATTTGAGGGAAATAAGACATGTTTGGTCTATTTTCTTCATGATCTATGTGGGTAGACAACATATATGCAAGGTGACATGTGCATGTACCTTGTCATGGGTTGAAGGATGCAGGGTGTACAACTTTATTGCATGATCTTAATTATACCATGATTTTACTTATCCATGTATTTACTTGTTATGTGATCTTACTTGATACATGATTTACTCGATATATGTACCTTCACTCGTTACGTATATTTATTTGGTACATGTTATAGCTTATTTCATGCCTTTATTTATCGTTCACCTTTACTTTTTACATGCTCTTACATGTTATTAGATAGTATTTTTACATGTCTCATGCTTTTACTTTCCTTATTGTCTTAATTGTTTCTTGTTTCACCCTACTATGTTACATTGGATTGTATGATCTTTAGATTACTCTAATGTTATGACTGTTTAACCAAAGAATTAGATTCTTGGCCAAAGCTATTTTGAGAAATACCCGGAGTTCTGATAACCAAGAAAATTAGCTAATAATTATAATCAGACTTGTAAAAGGAAAGCAACAAGAATGAATAAAAGCAAATGTATTTCAGTAGTGGTTCAAACGTGTCCATACAAGTGATATTTTACTCCCTTTTATAGGAAATTTCTTAATATAATGCCTACTCTTCTTAATGATTGAGCATTAATGACTAATAATATCATTAATGTAACGTTATAGTAGGTAATCGTAACTGTTGCGTGAAGATTATGTAACGTTTAGTTCATTAATTTGAAGATCATTGAATCTTCCTTTTATTCCGCCTCGGTTCATTCTGACCGTGCCTCTTCAACAGTTCAATTAGATTGAGGCTTCCGTACATATTTGTCTCGTGGGTCTTTGTAAATTTATAACCAGCTGTCATGTTTCTATTGCTCCACGTGGATTTCCCTGTCATCCGAATTATTACCTGTGTGAAACCTATTTTGTTCCAATACAGATAGTTCCCGCACTTACTATTTATTTATCAATTAAATATTTGGTAAGTGGATACTCGTTTATGGGGGGGCGGGAATATTTTGTCGCCGCATCACTCGTACCATCGCATTTGTCTTTGAATGTATAAGTCGCTTGTCACTTCCATTTAATGCTCGTGCCACGTGGCGTTCTCGGATTAGTTATGCAATTATTCAGCACCTTTTAGGGCTTTTTGCGGCTGCATCAGTCACGAAGTGACAATTTCAATTATTACTTTCACATCACCGTTTTTTCCATTTTTTGACGGTCGCTTCTAAATATAAATATCCCTTTTCTTTCCTTTTCTTTCACGAAAAACTTCCAACTCTCTTTTATTGTTTGTAAATTCTTCTTTCTTGTAAACATGTCTTCTTCAAGCCAACAACAAAAAAGGTTATTATTGTAGACGAATTATCTCCTTCTTCTGCTCCAGTCCGGAGTAGGAGGGGTGGTAGACTTAGAAGTTTAAGTTCTACACCTTCCAGGGGTTCTTCTTCTTCTTATATTACTCCTCCGCCATCTTCTAGGTCTAATATTTCTTCGTCTTCTTCGAGGGTTAGGGGTTCTAGATCTTCTTTGAAGAGTAGGGAACATAATGAACCACTTCGTGAACCGAGAGTCGATGAGATTGTCCCTGCCGAGTTTTCATTCGTGAAGGATAGTGAGACCATTAGTAAACAACTTTCTTCCATGTCATCACATGATAGTGTTGACCTTTATCCTACCCAAATAACAGAGGGTTTAGTGTCACTCGTACGTAGAGATTGTTGTTGGAAATCCGATTTTCTAGTTGTAGTTCCTAATGACAATCAGAGAATAACCTCTTCCAGAAATGGGTATTCTTTTGTATACACTTATCCCTTCACTTTAGGATTTAGGCCTCCCATCGACCCTGTCATCATAGAATTATGTCGATTCTTCAATTTGTTTTTGGGACAGATCGGTCCTCTCGTTTGGAGGGAAATTGCATGCCTTAGGTATTTGGCCAACTTAGTTGTTGTTCCTTTTACTTTCCATTATCTTATTCACCTCTATTCCCCGATGTTGTTCCTCCAAGGTGTTTTTACTCTCGCGGCTAGGAGTAAAAGAGTTTTAGTTATACCTGATGATAACAATGATAGAGGATGGTATGTTCGGTATGTTGCTGTCCATACTGCACGTTTAGTAGGTGAAGAAAATCTCCCCTTCCCTGAGAAGTGGAACTTTGTACGTGAGTACAGTTTTGGTCACTTTTCTTCTTTATTTTTGATAAATTATCAGCACCGTGACTGTTTCTTTTTCTTTTGCAACAACCATGGGAACCGTCGAGAATGTTTCCCGTTCCGTGATTGGGTAGAAAAAGTTTTGTTGATCGCTCCTTTAGAAGAACGTTCTTGGAAGTTGTTTAACCAAAGGATTAGATTCCTTGACCAAATCTATTTTTAGAAGAACACGAGTTTCTGATAACCAAAGAATAAACTAATAATTGTAAGTAAACTCGTAAATGGAAAGTAATAAGATGCACAAAAAATAAGTGTATTGCAGTCGTAATTCGAATGTGTCCTTACAAGCTATATTTTACTCCCTTATATAGAGAATTTCTTAATATAACGTCTACCCTTTTCAGTGATTGAGCATTAAACACTAATAATGGTATTAACGTAACGTTACAATGATTAACCGTAATTGTTGCGTGAAGATTATGTAACATCTGGCTCATTAATTGAAGATCTTTGAATCTGCCCTTTATTTTGCCTGGATTCATTATGACCGTGCCTTTTCATCTTCTCAATTAGGTTGAGATTCCCGTAGCTGATTACCCCGTAGGTATGCTATTCCGTGTCTCTTTTTCTCGTACCTCTTCATAAAGTTTCGTCCAGTTGTCACGTTTTCATTGCTCCACATAGATTACAAAGTCATCACAATTGTTACACGTGTGAAGCTCTTTTTTACCAATACAGATAGTCCCCATTTACCATGTATTTGTCGTTTAATATTTGGTAAGTGGATACTCATTTATGGCGGGAATATTTTGTCGCCGCTTCACTCGTACCATTGCACCTATTTCTGAATGTAGGCGTCGCTTGCCACTTCCATTTAATGCATGTGCCACGTGGCCTTCTCAGATAGGCTCTGTAATTATTCAGCGCCTTTTAGGGCTTTTTGCAGCTGCATCAGTCACAAAGTGACAACTTCAATTATGACTTTCACATCACTGTTTTTCCCATTTTTGATGGTTGCCCTCGAGTATAAATACCCGTTTTCTTTTCTTTACTTTCACGAAAAACTTCTGACCTACATACTTTGTTTGTGAAAAACTTTTTCTGCCTTTGTAAATGTGTCCTCTTCAAACCCATATAAAATAATTATTAACGTAGATGACTTGACTCCTTATCCTGCTCCGACGCGTAGTAGGATAGGTGGGAGGATTAGAAGTTTAGGCTCTACTCCTTCAAGGGGTTCTTCGTCTTCTCATGTGACTCCCCCATCTTCTTCTAGGTCTGCCATTTCTTTATCTTCTCCTAGGGTTAGGGATTTTAGATCTTCTTCAAAAGGTAGAAAACTTAGTGACCCTCTGCGCGAGCCGAGGGTCGATGAAATAGTACCTGCGGAATTTTCTTTTGCTAGGGATAGTGAGGCCCTTAGAGACCAACTTTCTTCAATGTCGTCTCTTGATAGTGCTGACAAGTATCCCACCCAGATAATCGAGGGTTTGATACCTCTGGTATGCATGGACTGTTGCTAGAAACCTGGTTTTCCTGTTGTCGTTCCCAATGGTAATCAAAGAATAACCTCTTACAAGACTGGTTATTCTTTCGTTTATACCTATCATTTCACATTAGGATTCAAGCCTCCCATCGACCCAGTTATCATCGAGTTTTGTCGATTCTTTAAAATTTATTTGGGACAAGCCAGTCCTCTCGTGTGGCGAGTCTTTACCTTTCATCATCTCATTCACCTCTATTCTCCAATGCTATTCCGCCAGGGGGTTTTCACCCTCGCGGCCAGAAGTAAAAGGGTGTTACTGACTCCTGATGACGATAAAGATCGAGGGTGGTACCTCCGGTATGTTTCTGTTCCTACTGCTGGTTTAGTAGGTGAAGAAAATCTTCCTTTCTCTGAAAAGTGGAATCTTGCACGCGAGTACAGTTTTGCTCACATTCTTTTCCTTTTTCTTTAGATACTTTATCAGTACCGTAATTGTTTCTTTTCTTTGCAGCAATCATGTGAACCGTCGAGAATGTCTCCGATTTTCGAGATTGGGTAGAAAAACTTTTGTTAATCGCTCCATTGGTGTTCTTGTAAATACCTCTCTGGGAGGTTTGGTTGGGGAGCTAAGACTCACGGTAAGTGAAATTTTTGTTTTTACTTCTTCCCTCCTTTGAGCTTTATCTTTTCATTTGACAAGGTTTCCTACTCGTGAAGCTTCTACTGCATCCGTGTCTGCTCCAAAGTTATCCCTGGCAAAGGCCCAGGAGATCATTTATGGCTCCTCTTCTTCAAAGAGAAAAGCAAGTGGATAAGGACCTTAGAAGATGAGGGTTCTTTAGTCCATAGATCACGCAATAGGAAGGTGGTCTCTGACGACGAGTCTGCACCTGTCACTGATCCTCCCGTACTTGAAGCTGAACTATCTGCCCCTGAGGATGCAACTCTCTCTTCCGTCTGTGAATCAGTTGATCTCCTGTTCCATGAAGGTTTTCGTTCTATTATTGATGAAGCACCCCTTGTTGTTTTCTCTCCTCCTGCCCCTAAACGACTTCCCTTAGTTACTCCTACTTTAATCTCTGCTCCCTTGGCTGTTTCCGCTCCTGCTATTGCTTCTGCTCCTGTGGCTTTTTCTTCCCCTCAGAATTCATTGCTCGTGGATCCTTCATCTGCCCCTGCTTCTGTGCCTTCTGTTACAAAAGTAGGGTCTTCCAGCAGAAGGGAGATGAGGTAGGTGATGATAGAGGTCCCAGCAGTGGGTAGCCTCTTCAAAAGGTCAGGACAAGCTGATGTATGGCTGAAACCATTAATAGGTCCGACCGAGAGAGCTAAGCTGGACAGCCACGGTTCCCTTACATGGGTAAATGAGATTGTGCACTCCTCTTTAAAGTTAAAACGTGCTTTCCTTCATAAATTCTTGTAAACACTCTTGCTCTGTCTAATTTGTATAATTTTGTAGATCAATCTTATAGGCACGGAGTTAATGAAGAGGGTTTCCACTACGGAGAAGCAAGCAAGGGAATGGTGTGTTGAGGCAGATAATTGGAAAGGGCAGTATGAAAGCTTATATCTCGACATAGAGGCAGTGGAAGAAGAGAAGTGTACCTTGGAGAAGCAAGTGAGGGTTATGACAGTAGAGTTGTCCGCTGAGAAGGCATCTTCAGACCAGGCAGGAAAGGACAAGAACATCCTAGAGTCCTCATTCGCGGTGCATCTGTCCCGTACCCCTGAAGAGATCAGGAGCCTGAAAGCCTTATTGGACCAGAAGGAGGAGTATTCAGGCGAACTTGTTCAATCACTAACTCAAACCCAAGAGGATCTCCGCAACTCTTTGGAGAAAATTCAATTCATGGAAAGGTCTTTCGCTCATTTAAAGGCCTCTCATGATGCTGCCGTGGCTGAGAGGGATGAATGAAGAGCTGAAGTTGAGTTGTGGGGGAAATATTATGAAGCTCTTGAAGAAAAAGAATCCATCGATGTTATTTGGGCTTATATGAACTCTCGTCTTGACACATTGACGGAAATTAGCCAAGAGGGTTTTGACCCGAAAGCCGAAATTGCAAAAACCAAGGAGACCATTAAGAAGTCTCAACAATGTCAAAATCTCTCTTCACCTGAAGGTGAGGTTCCTGTTGCTCATGTCTCTTCATCCCAAGCTGCTCCTCCTGCCAGTGAAGACAACCCCCCATCTAAAGAAGTTTAAGATCTTGGTTCTCCTTTTTTTTTCTTTATATCAATTGGTGGTTACCCCTAGTCCCATCGGGGGTAAGTTTAGATCCTTTAAGTCCCCAACTGACAACTTAGGGGCACCTAATGTAAAAATTTAAAAGGATTAGACAAAGTTTAATACTTAGTTTATTTTGCCATGCAAGTATGACTTCAGTTTCTTATGGGTTTTTGTTTCACTCTTTAAATGTCTTTGCATGCTTTATTTTTGAGGTTTTAGTTTTACCTCTGAGTTTTGCATTTATAAAATGCTTAGATTACTTGTACCTTTTCGTAATAGGTACGATTTATAAAAGAGGGCCCTCTTTGATCGACACTTAATGATGAAGACGTCTCAACTTCATAATGGTGTAAATATGCAATAGAGAGATAGTAATTTTTAACATGTTTTTTTAAAAATGTTTTAAAGAAAGTTTGTGTTGAACTTTCGTAACATTTCACATGTGTTTGCGTATCGTCTAAAACTCATGTTGCAACTA
The DNA here is from genome assembly GCA_005239495.1 of Nicotiana undulata. NCBI lineage: Eukaryota > Viridiplantae > Streptophyta > Magnoliopsida > Solanales > Solanaceae > Nicotiana > Nicotiana undulata. The sequence goes on along the minus strand of ML252614.1, from coordinate 10,192 downwards.
TTTTCTTTTAACAGATTTGATACAAACTTGTATTTCGTAACTGTTTTTCTTTTGTAACAGTTTTTTCGAGCCAATACAAGGGAATAACTATTTTTGTTTACAACAGTTTTGAGTAAGGGTATGAATTTTTACCCATAACTATTTTTATTGATAACAATTTACAAGTGTATACGAGGGTAATGCTTTATTATCCTTAACTTTTTTCATTCATAAAAATTTTCAATATGTACAAGGATAATGATATTTCGTCTGTAACTGTTTTTATTTATAACAGTTTTGAACAAGTACAAGGATATTGATCTTTTACCCGTAACTGTTTTCTGTTACAACAGTTTTCTGAATAAGTACAAAGAGATGCAATTCTACCCATAACTAATATTCTGACTTTAACCTGAGCATTCGTTTACGAATATGTTTTTCAAACATTCGTTTACATTTACGAACATGTTCTCGAAGGTTTTTTGAATCGGCCTTTGTGTTTTGAGTCTTTGGCTCTTTTGATTTTGCTCGTATCACTTGACTTTTTGGGTAGATGGATCTTCAGGCTCGAGCTTTGACTTTTTGATAGTCTACTTTGCTTCCTCTTTGCCTTCATACTGTATAGTCCCCCAAGTGTTTGAGCTTTGAAGAATGAAATCTCGAGCACTTGACTATTCCTTCCTTGTGGTCCTTTTCCTGAAAAGGAAAAACCTACGGGACTCGAAGGTATATAATTTTTTAATGATGACTGCTTAACCCTATAAAATGTCCATCAAAAGGTTGTAACCCTAGACCGGGAATTCAGTTACTTCCTCGTATCTTTTCAGGTCTAATATCATCATCTGGTGATGGGTTAGCTTTTTTGCCTATCATCTAAAACGGTTAGTAAATTTTTAACCGTACAAATATAAAATCGAACGTAATGATACATGACCGAGGGTATTCCTTTTACTTAGAAGTAATACTTCTTTAAACGAACGACATTCCAACTAGTTGGTAAGATCCTGTCGTCCATAGCCTCTAACTCATAAGCACCTTTGCCAGCAATGCCACGGACTTTGTAGGGTCCTTCCCAATTTGGTTTTAGCTTTCCTGCACCATCTTCTTTCGTTGACTGAAAGACTTTCTTAAGAACGACGTCCCCAATTTGGAAATATCTGAGATAAGCTTTTCTGTTGTAATATCGTTCTATGATTTTTTTTGAGATGCCATTCGTATTAGTGCAGCTTCTCTTTTTTTCTCGAGCAAGTCCAGATTGGCTCTTAACTCGTCGTTGTTCGCTTCCTCCGTGGTTGTTGTAAACCTTGTGCTTGGTTCGCCGATCTCCACCGGTATCAACTCTTCTGCACCATAAACAAGTGCGAAATGAGTTTCTCCCGTGGCTGTTTGTTGAGTTGTTCTATAAGCCCATAATACTGCTGGTAGCGCATCAGGCCAATTTCCCTTGGTTTTCTCCAACCGATTCTTCAGGTTCTTGACGATGACTTTGTTAGTTTATTCGGCTTGCCCATTAGCCACGGGGTGATATGGTGACGAAGTGATTCATTTGATTTGCCAGCTTTCAAAGAACTCTCTGATTTGCGAGCCTATGAATTGCGGATCATTATCACATACGATCTCCTTCGGTATTCCAAAGTAGCATATTATGTTTTTCCATATGAAGCATATTATGTTTCGCCAAAGAACTTCTGCTTCCACCCATTTCGTGAAATAATCAGTTAACACATGTAAGAACCGTACCTTTCCTTTAGCTGCGGGAAGGGATCCCACTATGTCCATGCCCCATTTCATGAACGGCCATGGCGATATCACTGGGTGCAGTAGCTCTGCTGGTCGATGCATGTTGTGAGCAAATCGTTGGCATTTGTCGAATTTAGCTACAAAACTCTCGGCCTTTTCTTCCATTTTGGGCCAATAGTATCCTGCTCTGATTAGGGTTTTTACTAAGGATCTCGCTCCTGCATGATTTCCACAGTGTCCTTCATGGACTTCTCTCATCACGAACTCTAATTGATTGGGTCCAAGGAATTTTTCTAAGGGACCTCCGAACATCTTACGCTATAAAAAATTGCGAATGAGGCAATACGATGCAGCTTTTCGGTGAAAAGCTTGAGCTGCTTTTTTATCTTCAAGTACGGTACCATTCTGCAAAAAATTTAAAATTTTGTTTCTCCAATCCCAGGTTAAATTGTTAAATGTTACCTCATTTTTGTCCTGGTTCATTGATGAATAAAACAAGTGAACAACAATTGCATTATCTTTATTTGTCACTTCTGTAACTGCCGTGAGGTTAGCTAATGCATCTGCTTCTGCATTTTCCTCCCTAGGTATTTGCATAACCTTCCATGATTTGAATTGCCTTACGAGATCTCGTGCCTTTTCCAGGTATTGTTGCATCCGAGTCTCCCTAGCAATATAAGTCCCTTGCATCTGGTTCACTACCAGTTGAGAGTCATTTTTTATCACGGTCTGCTCGATTGAGAGTTCTCATGCCAGTTCAAGTCCTGCAATGACAGCTTCATACTCCGCTTCATTGTTAGTTATAGGATAACATTTAATAGCTTGCCATGTCTATTCAACCATAGGTGATATTAAGACTATGCCTAAGCCGGCTCCTTTTAAATTTGAAGAGCCGTAAGTAAATAAGGTCCAAATACCTTGATTATCCCTGTTAAAGTGTTGTAACTCCTTTTCTACTTCAGGGACAATGCTATTATTAAAATTAGCGACGAAATCAGCTAGAATTTGAGACTTTATTGTTGTCCTAGGCTGATATATTATGTCATGCTCGCTTAATTCTATAGCCCATTTAGCTAACCTTCCCTATAATTCCTGTTTATGCAGAATATTTCTCAATGGATATGAGGTCACAACAGTGACTGGATGACATTGAAAATATTGTCTTAACTTTCTAGTTGCCATGATTAGAGCTAAGGCTAATTTTTCTAAATGTGGGTATCTAGTTTCAGCACCTAATAAAGTTTTGCTTACATAATAAATTGGAGATTATTTACCTTTGTCTTCCCTTACCAGTACTGCACTTACAACAATTTCTGCAACGACAAGATAGACATACAGCCTTTCCCCCTCTTTTGGCTTTGATAACATCAGGGGTTTTGATAGATAGGCCTTCAGATCCTTGAGAGCCTGTTGACATTCCTCAGTCCATTCGAACTGATTCTGCTTTTTAAGAACTAAAAAGAATTTAAAATTCTTCTCTGAAGACTTGGAAATAAATCTTCCTAAGGCTGCAATTTTGCCCGTTAGTCTTTGAACTTCCTTTTTGTTCGTAAGTATGTTGGGTATTTCCTCGATAGCTTTAATTTGAGCAGGGTTTACTTCTATTACTCTATTTGACATAAGGAAACCCAAAAACTTACCTGATTCTACGCCAAAGGCGTATTTTTCTATATTCAATTTCATCTTATACATGCGTAAAATTTCGAAGGTAATTGAAAGATGCTGGAAAGGATCTTCCGCTTGTGTTGATTTTACCAGCATGTAGTCGATGTATACTTCCATCATTTTTCCTAGTTGTTCCTGGAACATGTTAGTCACTAGCCTTTGATACGTGGCTCCATCATTTTTCAGGCCAAAAGGCATGACTTTGTAGCAATAAGTCCCCCTCTTCGTCGATCACTTGGTTCTTGAATGGTCCCTGCTTTCTTTTCTTTTGCTTGACAGGCACGAAGGATGGATCTTCATTTAGTTTATGAGTCATCACTTCTGATGGGATACCTGTCATGTCTGAATGGGAATACACAAAGCAATCTTCGTTAGTTTTTTTAAAAATCAATTAATTTACCTCTTCGGCTAGGGCATAGCCTCGTGCCTATGTGAAAATTTTGCTCAGGCTTCTGTTCAAACAATGGAATAGCTTCGAGCTCTGCCGTGGTTGTTTTAATGTGCTCGTCTTCTTCTGGTTCCTGAATGACATCAAGTCTGGAATCCACGTCTGTATGGTTTGATATATCTTTTGTGGTGACTTGGTTCACCTTCTCGTGACTATTTGTTCCTGTTAGAATATTAACTCCTTCCATACCTGTTTAGGCAATAATTTCTTCCGTACCTGTTCGTGCGACAGTTTCTTCCGTACTTGTTTGAGCAACAAATTTTTCCTTACCTTTTGATTTTTCCGTTTCTTCTTTATTGGTATAGTGTCCTACGAAACTTATATTCCTTGAGGTTTGTTGAACGAGTCGAATCTGTTGAATTCCCCATTCAGATTGGAATTTAATTACCTGATGCAAGGTAGATGGTACTACCTTCATGTCGTGTATCCATGGACTCCCCTTGATTACGTTGTAGGCCATGTTAGTTTCAATGACTTGAAACCGAGTATTTTTTATTACTTCCTTTGCATAAGTGCTAAGTTCAATTTCCCCTTTTGTTATAACGGTAGAGTTGTCAAAACTAGATAAGGCACGCGCTTTGGGATTACTTGATCCTCCATTAACATTTCTTCCACAACTCTTGATAGCATAATGTTAACTGAGCTACATGGATCAATTAACACTCTTTTTATGTTAGTGTCATGTATATGTAAGGATATTACCAGTGCGTCGTTGTGTGGAAGCATTAATCCGTTGATATCTGTATCGTCGAATGATATGTTATTTGCTTCCAAATCTTCACGAATCCGCTTCCTGTGTGTAATTGTGAACTTTATGGTTCTTTTGCAGACTACTCCGTTTACCTCCTCACCTCTGTATATCACGTTGACTGTTCGTTTTGGAGATGGAGGTTTTGGTGGCTCGTGCATGTTCTTCATATACGCCGTCTTTCCTTTTTCACTATACAATTCTATTAGGTAGCCCTGTTTTAATAATTGTTCTACCTCACCTTGCAAAAATCTGCAATCTGACGTTGTGCCCATTGTCATTATGGAATTCACACCAGAATTCTGGATTCCTTTTATTTGGGTTGACCTCATTTCTTTGGGCCATCAAACCTTATCGCCCATATTTCTCAGTACTGTAATTAGTTCAGAAGTACTTATATTGATGTTTTGGTCTCCAATTCTTGTGTTACCTCTGTTTCGTTCATCTCGATCCTTTTGGGATCTTGATGAGGATGAGCATGTATCTCTACCGGACGGTCTATATTCTGACCGAGCATTTTCGAACCTGGGATGAGTTTCTTGTCCCGAAGGTCCCATGTAAGGGTCGTACCTGTTCTTACTTGCTCTCCTCTCTGGTTTGGAGCATCTGGAACTGGTTCGATCTTCAGCCCTTGATTGGGCAATTGTGTCTTCTTCTATACGTAACTTGGTATTGTACCTGTTATAGACATCGTTTCATGTCGTAGCTGGGAATTCTCTCAGGCTTTCGTTGAGTCTTCTCGTGGATTATGCACTTTTATCATTTAAATGGCTTGTAAATGCCATGGCTGCCCAATTATCTAGTACCCTTGGTAACATCATTCTTTCTCGTTGAAACCTGTCTACAAATTCACGAAGCAGCTCTGTGTCTCCTTGTCTTATTTTAAATATGTCCTCCATTCTTTTTTTGACTTTCTGCGCACCAGAATGCGCTTTTATAAAAGAATTTGCAAGCTCAACAAGAGAATCAATAGAGTTTTAAGGTAGAAGAGAATACAAGGTTAACGCTCCTTTGGTAAGTGTTTCTCCAAACTTCTTGACTAAGGATGACTCAATTTCTTGTTTGGTCAAGTCGTTGCCCTTCACTCCGGTGGTAAAAGTAGTCACATGGTCGCATGGGTCAGTTGTCCCGTCATACTTGGGAACATCAAGAATTTTGAATTTCTTGGGAATAGGCAGGGGTGCTGCACTTGGCTTCCAAGGTTGTTGAGAATACCTATCAACGTATATGCCTTTGATAACAGGTGGTACTCCAGTAATTTGTTCGATTCGATCGTTTTGTTCCTTCACCTGTTTCTGCAAGGTTAGTTATAAAGATTGTAACTCTGGGTTATTGGACATACCTGGTCTTGCTTCGAGGGATTCGTGAGGAGTACCCCCACTTGCTAAATTTGCTAACCCAGACTGAGCGTTTTTCACAATTATGGTGTTGTTAGGAGGTGGAGTAGGTGATGCAGCCGGTAATCCCCTCACAAATTCTTGTAAGGCTTGGTTTACATATTCTGCAATCATTTGTTTCACCTGATCTTGCTCTCTTGTTTGATCGTTACCATTGTGATTGTTGTTGGACCTCTCTGGAGAATGTTCCCTTGAACCTGGTGGGGTTCTTGAAGGTGATGGAGCTCAATACCTTTGTTGGTTATTGTCGTTGGTGTTCGAAATAGTTCAGAGGATATTGTTTGAAAGTAAGCAAAGATTATCAGATTACCGGCAACGGAACCAATTTGTTTAACCAAAGAATTAGATTCCTTGAATAAAGCTATTTTAAGAAGAACACGGGTCTATGATAACCAAAGAATAAACTAATAATTGTAAGTAAACTCATAAATGGAAAGCAATAAGATGCACAAAAAATAAGTGTATTGCAGTCGTAATTCAAATGTGTCCTTACAAGCTATATTTTACTCCCTTATATAGACAATTTCTTAATATAACGTCTACTCTTTTTAGTGATTGAGCATTAAACACTAATAATGGTATTAATGTAATGTTACAATGATTAACCGTAACTGTTGCATGAAGGTTATGTAACGTATGGCTCATTAATTGAAGATCTTCGAATCTGCCCTTTATTTTGCCTGGATTCATTATGACCGTGCCTTTTCATCTTCTCAATTAGGTTGAGATTCCCGTAGCTGATTACCTCGTAGGTATGCTATTCCGTGTCTCTTTGTCTCGTAGCTCTTCATAAAGTTTCATCCAGTTGTCACGTTTTCATTGCTCCATATAGACTACTGAGTCATCACAATTATTACATGTGTGAAGCTCTTTTTTACCAATGCATAAGTACCTCTCGTCGAGGCTTGGTTGGAAGGTGAAAACCCATGGTAAGGTTTTTTTTTTACTTACTATCTTCCTCCTTTCGAGCTCTTCTAATCCCTTTCATTTGTTAGGGTTTCCTGCTCGTGGAATTTCTGTTGCTGCTGTGTCCGCCTCAAAACGTTCCCTGGCTAAGGCCCAGGAAATCATTGTTAGCTCCTCTTCATAAAAAAGGAAGGCAAGTGGGTCCCAAACCTTGAAGGATGAAGAAGAACAAGAGGAGGGCTCTCTGATTCGTAGGTCGCGAAGGAGAAGGGTCGTATCTAACGATGAGTCTGTTCCCATTTCTGATCCTTCCGTACCTGAATCAGAACTTTTCGCTCCTAAATATTCAACTCCCTCTCCTGTTAACGGATAAATTGACAGTTTCTGCTCCCGTTACTGTTTCTACTGTCCAGCCTATTCCATCCGTGGTTCCTTCATCCATCCCTACTTCTGTATCATCTATTGTCGAAGTAGGGTCTTCTATTAAGGGGGGGGGAGGTGATGAAGCAAGTAATGATAGAGGTTCTTGTGGGAGGTAGCCTCTTGAAGAAATCAGGCCAAGTGGATGTATGGTTAAATCCCCTGGTAGGTCCGATTGAAAAGTCTAAAGTGGAAGGTCACAACTCCTTAACATGGATGAACGAGATTGTGCACTCGTCCCTGAAGGTAGACTTTAAACCATTCCCCCTTCTTTTCATATCTTTTACCGTTTCTGACTTATCCTTTTATGCATATCAGTCTTATTGGCAAAGAATTAATGAAAAGAGTTGTTCATATGCAGCAATTAGCAACTGACTATCATACCGAGGCTGATAATTATGGAAGGAGCAGTTTGAGAGTCTTCAGCTTGATATGGAGGCAATGGATGAGGTGAAATGTACCTTGGACCAGCGAATCAGAGTTATTGCAGCGGAACTGTCCATAGAGAAGGCATCATCAAATCAGGCGGGTAAAGATAAAAGCATCTTGGAGTCCTCCTTTGCGGAGCAGCTTTCCTATGCTACTGAAGAGATAAGGATCTTGAAGGCGTTGTTGGATAAAAAGGAGGCTTACGCTGGTGAACTTGTGCAATCACTTACTCAGACCCAAGAAGACCTCCGTGAATCTTCAGACAAGATTCAATTTCTGGAAGGATCCCTTGCCCCTTTGCAGGCTTCGCATGATGCTGCCGTGGCTGAGAGAGATGAGCTAAGAGTTGATATTGAACCAGGGGAGAAAGACTACAAGGCTCTTGAGGACAAAGCAACTGTTGATGTTAGCTGGGCTTATTTGAATCCCCGACTTGACACATTGACGGCAATGGGCCAAGAGAATTTTGACTTGGAAGTTGAAATTGCCAAGACATAAGAGACGATTGAAAAGTCTCGGCAGAGTCAAAATTTCTCGTCACCTGAAATTGAGGTCTCTGATGAAGCTGCTGCTCAAGCCTCGCAATCTCAAGTCGCTCCTCCTGCCGACGAAGATAATCCCCCCGTCTAGTGAAAGAGTTTATTGAACCCTGTCTTTTTTTCTTTTTCTTTGGAACAACTGGTGGTTACTCCCGGTCCCACTTGGGGGTAAAGTTTGGTTCTTATTAGTCTCCAACTGAAAACTTAGGGGCAACCTCTGTATAAAAAAATCTGGCTTTAAACTAAGTTAATACTTCGTTTTCGGCCATAATATTAATATTAATATTAGCATGACTTATGATTTCTCGAGTTTTTGTTTTACTCTTAAGTCTTTGCTTGCTTTAAGTTAGGGTTTTTGTTTTACCCCTTAGTTTTTAACTTTGCATTGAAGAATGCTTTGATATTTCGTGCCTTTTTGAAATAAGCACGATTTATAAAAGAGGGCCCTTTTATGATCGACACTTAATGAAAAGACGTCTGAACTTCATAATAGATTAAACATACAAAAGAGAGAAAGGAATTCACATGCTTTACTGAACAATGCTTTGAAGAAATTCGTTTTATTATTCGAACTTCCATAACATTTTATATGTGTTTGAGTATCGTCTATAACTCTTTCGTAACTTTTTTTCTTACAACAGATTTTGTATACATACGAGGGTATGAATTTTTACCCGTAACTATTTTCTTTTACAATGATTTTTGAATAAATACAAGGGTATGAATTTTTACCCGTAACTATTTTCTTTTACAACAGTTTTTTAATAAATACAAGGGTATGCATTTTTATCGTGACTAACATTTTTCCTTTAACCTAAACATTCGTTTACATTTACGAATATGTTTTTTGTAGGTTTCTGAATCAGGCTTTGTGTTTTTGTCTTTGGCTTTTTGATTTTGCTCATCACGCTTGACTTGTTGGAAAAAATGGATCTTCAGGCTTGAGCTTTGACTTTTTTGCTAGTCTTCTTTGCTTCTTCTTTGCCTTCCATACTGTATAGTCCCCCAAGCGCTTGAGCTTTGAAGAATGAAATCCTGAGCACTTGACTATTTATTTCTTGTTGTCCTTTTCCTGAAAAGGAAAAACATACGGGACTCGAAGGTATATATTTTAGATGATGGCTGCTTAACCCTTTAAAACGTCCATCAGAAAGTTGTAACCCTACATCGGAAATTCAGTTACTTCCTCGTGTCTATGCATGTCTAATATCATCATATGGTGATGGGTTAGCTTTTTGCCTATCATCTAAAATGGTTAGTATAATTTTAACTATACTAAAATGAAATTGGTAATGATACTTGACCGTGGGTATTTATTTTCCTTAGAAGTAATACTTCTTCAAATGAACAACATTCCAACTTGTTGAAACAATTCTGCCATCCATGGTTTCCAGCTCATAAGCGCCTTTTCCATTAATGCCACGGACTTTGTAGGGTCCTTCCCAATTTGGATTTATTTTGTCCTGCACCAGCTTCCTTTGTTGATTGGAAGACCTTTTTAAGGACGAAGTTGTAACGACCCGACCGGTCGTTCTGCGTATTAGGACCCTGTTCCCCTACCTCGAGACTTCCCATAGCTGCTTCTTGTGATTTATGACATGCAGGGACGGGTGGTTCGGTATTTGAAAGTGTTTAGGGTGCTATAGGAACACTTGGTTCCTTAGTAGGAACACTTGGTTCCTTAAGGTTGGCCTTTTTGGCACAGTTTGACTTANTCGGAATTGGGCGTATGTTTGAAACGGGTTTTCGATGACCCGGGAGCATTTCAGCGCCCAATATTGAAATAAGAATTTCCTTAAGTTTGAAATTTGGTTTGGAAAGTGATTTTATGTTATTGAGGTCCGAACGGAATTTCGGTACCGGTAATAGTTCTGTTATGTCATTTATGACTTGCCTGAAAAATTTAGTGTCATGAAGGATA
>ML252613.1:0-10229 GCA_005239495.1 Nicotiana undulata | reverse complement strand
TGAACCCGCTAGACAAGCCAACGTATACTACACATTAATATTTTTCAAATCAATTCAACAATAGAAATATTTATACCCTTCAAATATGAACTGAAATAACCAACATACTCCATAACTTTAGCAGCGGAAATGTAATAGAAATTCAAAATGCAAAGTGAAATAATAAAATACATAACGTCGCATACCCAAAACCGGGGTGTCACAACCTCACGGACTATCTAAATCGAGTGCTAAATACAGAGTATGAAAGGAAATATATAATTGTCTTGAAACTAGGAGAGAAAAAAAATAAGACAATGAGGAATCCAACTGCAGGAGAGACACCAAGGCCCACGAACGCCAGCGGGTATACCTTGAAGCTCTGGGTGGACTGAAGGTGACTCCCTCAATGCGGTCCACTGGGTCCGGATGCGGGATCTGCACAACATTAAGAAGTGCAGTGTAGCATCAGTACAACCGACCCCATGTACTGAGTAAGTGCCGAGCCTAACCTCGGCCGAAGTAGTGACGAGGCTAGACTTGACAATAACGATAACATGTCCTATTCTACAACAGATAACAGGGATGATACAAGGCAAGAAATAAGCAGACAAGTAAGGGATACGGGAGCAGTAAAGGGGAACAAGTGAAATGAAGCAGTCAAATTGACAGATAGAAGTAAACAAGGGAGGCAATCTAACACAATAGCCAACGAAACAAGTATAAGTACCAGAAATGTAAACAATGGCACGGCATCACCCTTCGTGCTTTTACTCTCTTCCTCACAATGCAATGTACAATGTATCATGGCACGGCATTATCCTCCGTGCTTATAATCAATAACATTTATGGCACGACATTAACCTTCGTGCTTATAATCAGTATGGATCATGGCACGGCATCACCCTTCGTGCTTTACACTCTTCCTCACTATGCAATGTAATCAGATATCATGGCACGGCATCACCCTTCGTGCTTTACACTCTTCCTCACCAAACAATAACAGATATAATGGCAAGGAGTACAGCATAGTGGAAATTAACAATTCAAAATACCCGGCAAGGGGAAAAACATGAATTAATAACTCGATAAATGCCCGGCAAGGGTCACAGCTATAACCAATCACCTCAATCGCATACTCTACACTTGGATTATCATTCATATCAACACTTCTTAAGCTCAACAGCCAATACTTTCAATCAAGAATAAATTACCAAATAAAGACAATCCCATAATATACTAAACATGGAAGAAATACTGCAATTTCTATCAAAATAGACTCACGGGCATGCTTGACACACATTGCATAGGTACTCGTCACCTCACCTATGCAATGAACATGATAATCACTTAGCACATAGCAAATAATACCTATTCCCTCACCAAAGTTAGGCAAGACAGTTACCTCGGTCCAAAGTATAGCAATCAACCCTCTAAGACCGTCTTTCCTTTATAATCCGACTCCGAAAAAATGATATCTAGGCATAATTAATTTAATAATATCAATAAAGACTCAATAATACAATCTCATAGCCTAGATATTCAATTTCTTGTATTCTTCCAAAATTACCAAAATTCGACCCCGGGCCCGTTTGGTCCAAACTCGAGGTTCGGACCAAAACCTAATAACCCATAACCCCACGAGTTAAAATATATAATTTGTTTTGAAATCCGACCCCAAATTGAGGTTGAATCACCCAAATTTCTCAAAAACCTAACTCTACCCAAGACCCCTAATTTCTACTTAATTTCCATGTTTTTAGGCCTAGCTTCTAGTGATTATGAAAGGAAGGTGGAAGAAATAGAAGTTGAAATCACTTACCCAAGGGGCTATGGAGGAAGAATTGGCTTGGGGTCATCAATGGAGGTTGGAAGAAGGAGAGGGTGATGAAAATATGATAATCCCGTGTAGAGTATTCTGTTTTTGACCTTTTAATTAACTGGGCGAAAATGCTCTTTGCGATCGCGGAAGAGGGGCTGTGATCGCAAAGAAGGACTTGGCTAACCCTACGCGATCGCAGGAGAGGTAATGCGATCGCAGAGCTGCGGAGTCTCACCCTATGCGATCACGTAGCAAGGATCGTGACCGCACTGACCAAACTACCCCCAGACCCCCGACCTACCTAGTACACTATGCGATTGCGGAGCTGGCATTGCGATCGCATAGAGCATCAGTGACCCCCTCCCAGCCCAGTACTATGCGATCGCAGCTATGCTTATGCGATCGCATAGAGACACACACCAGACACCAGAAACCAGTCCAAAACACCAGATTTTCATGCATTTCACATCTTGTTGGCTACCCGAAACTCACCCGAGCCCTCGGGTCTCAAAACCAAAAATACACACGACTCCCAATATATCCTACGGACTTATTTAAGCTTTTAAATCATCAAAATATCATCAAAATCAATGAATCAAACCTCAAAACTCATAGAAATTTCTTAAAACTTCATAAAGCTTAACTTATCCGATTTTAATTCGAATCACGTCATTTCAAGTCCGTTTTACACCAAATTTCACAGATAAGTCACATAACATATAATAAACCTGTTTTGGCTTCGAAACCACAATACGGGCCCGGTAACACGGTTTTCACATAATAATTCATTTTCAAAATCCTTTATTATTTTCAGAAAATAAATTTCTTTAAAAATTCATTTCTCAGGCTTGGGACCTCGGAATTCGATTCGGGGCATACGCCCAAGTCCCATATTTTCCTACAGACCCTCCGGGGCCGTCAAATCACAGGTCCGGGTCCGTTTACCAAAAATATTGACCAAAGTCAACTTTATTCATTTAATTATCATAAAATTCCATTTTCATCAAATTTCAACATAAGAACTTCTCGGCTACACGCTTGGGACGCACACGCATATCGAGGTGAGATTAATGAAGGTTTTCGGGGTCTCAGAACACAGATTTAGATGGAATTACTTAGGATGACCTTTTGGGTCATCACAGTACACTTAGAATCTTATCTTAAAAAGGTGAAGAATCTCTTAAAACTGTTGGCTTTTGTGAGCCCCACTTGATAGGGATGACTTGGCCTCAAACTCTCTTAAAAAGTGCCACCTTGATTTATGAAATAAGACTCATATTTTTTGATTTGATCAAGACTTGTAGGCTGCCACGTTAAGGATGATTTCCCCCCTTAATCGTATCCACCAAATACCTTAATTAATTGCTAATCTTCCCCCAATATCCGCAATTAACCAAATATCAACATAATTAAGAATTATCTCAAATTACTTAAAATACTACTCACTTTTAAAACACTTTATACACCTTGCTATTATGATCTTGTGGTACCTTGTATGGCACTAGTCCATAAATACCAGGTATTATAGCTCGGCCCGTATTTTATCCCAAATTGTCAAACTTCGAAGAAATTTATCTTTTTCGATTTGCTTACCCTCTCACCTTCATGAATTTATTTATCACTTGTTTGAAATAGCGTAATACTTATTATCCCAAAATAATATCATTCCTGAACTTACGTCGACTAATTACGATGACACATTAAAATACAAAAATTCGGGATGTAACATCTCATTTCTAAGCTTTCATCAATTTATTTATGGCGTACTTTCACGTACGAAAATATGGGGTGTAACACAATCATATCCATTAACATGACGATCCATCCTTCTACCAAGTTTTCCTATTTCTTTGAGTTCCTTCGTAATTTCCTTCAAGTTAACACTTCTTCCTTCTAGCACACAGCGATCCATAATAAAAATTCACCGCAAGAGATCCCAACATGAATCCACGTTGTCCTAAAGCCCATAAGCCACAGTATTCCATATTAAGCACCCAAAAATACCACATCCCGAATATCCACTCTGAAGAGATCTTATGTGAATATAAAGTTGTTTCCTTAACCTCTCTGATACTGAAATATAGGATCCACAATGATACATAAATAATGCGAGTCTCGACACCACACGTTAAAAATCTCAGATCTTAGCCTTTTACAAATCCGAAAATTTCTAAAAACCACATATGAATCTTGAACCCATTGGAACCTGCTCGAGAGTCATCCACTCTGCTCTAATCTCAAATGCACTGCCCATACAAGTTGAACAACTTGTACTCCATTTGCACACAAGCCCCTCAAGAAAATAACCCACATCTCTAAGCAACCGACTGAATCCATACTCCATACACACTGTCTCCGCTACGAATAACAAACCCGAATCATTCTAAGATTTCCATATGCCCATAAAATATAGCACATCATGCATCCAGAAATTCCTTACTCGAGTCATCCTCGAAATCACCCTTTTCAAGTCTTAATCGATCCACACGTATACCTCATACCAAAACTAACATAATACATGACCACGCAATCTGATCGTCGATAGCAGACTCCCCCACTTGGCTCAAAGCCACTTAACATAACATCTGATAATCCACAATACCTTTACTCTATAACTGCCATGGTCTCGCACCGTAATTCAGACAAATCCTCCATGAACGCATGTAGCACTAATCATAACATACCTCAAATCATCTGCTTAACTCACATTCATACTCGTGATTGTCAAGCCAACATCCTCAAGTGATCCAAACTCAAATTGCAACACATATAACCCACTGATAGAAAGAAACTCTCCACAAAATATCATAAGAATCACACTTCCAAAGACTACCCCGCAGGTGATAACGCACCTTCTTAGCCTCTAACTGGCATCTCTCTAAGCCCTACCATGTTCACAATCACTATGCAATCACTTAATCCTGAGTATAAACTCATCAACAAGACATTAGAGTCTACATCATCCCACACATGAACAACATGAAAGATCTCTTTACACACAAATAACTCAGACTGTAAAACACATTAAGGAAAAAATCATGCACCCAATAGTCCTTTTCACATCCCAATAAAACTCTTCTCATCACATCCAATCCATCTAAACACATCTCGCGGTCACATCATACTCATCATATAGCCATCCGAAAACTCACCAAGCCATCAATCCCACTCCTACGGACACTACCAGGCATAAGATCCCATAAGCACATACTCAACCAAATGAAACCAAAGAGCCCAAGTTGCGGTCCAAACCACAGCCTCAAGTCCTCCAGAATGGCCTAACACCAAAATATAGGAAACACATCTTACACTTCATCCATGGCATTACAAGCCTACAGCACGCAACTAACACTAAGTACTCAACATAACATACGGGTAAGTGGAAAAATTTCAAGATATACACTTCAGCTGAATCAATGTTGCATGATGCCTAAAGAAAGACGAGAAATTTTCCTACATGCCTTGTAGCCTCTCAATAAGTAACAAACCTAACCTCTGGTTGAAAGCATTGACGAGCTCGGGAGACGGTCAGAGTCCACCATAAATCATCAAAAACAATTCATAATAATGTAATAAGGATGTAAAAGTGAATAACTTAAGAGATACTATACTCAGCTCGTTCACAATTACGGTAAAATAGACATGCTTTCCAAGCATAACAGTCAATTCCAAGTTTTACCACTAAAAGACTAATTAAACATGAGTTTATCAAAAGAGTTATGTTCTTACAAACTTTCAACTTTAGGAAAGCCTTTTCACTTACTAGATAATATGAGGACAATACATCTTTATACCTGCATGTCAAATATACGTGTCAAATAATCAAATGTCATATTATCGTCTAGCATGAAGAAGGTACATCTCTATTCCTGCATATCGAATATACATATCAAGTAATCAAATGTCATGTCACTGTCTAACATGAGAAAGGTACATCTCTATGACTACATGTCGAATATACATGTCAATTAAAAAATATCATTCTGGTAATCACGTTGGAGTCACCAACTCATTTCTCGAAATTAGGATATGATATTATGGCTTATACTCGTTTATTGTCTCAAGGCATGTCTCCTATTGTACCTTCCTTCACTGAATATAGACTTTTTCATCATATCTTATTTTGTTTAGCGTTATCACCAATTTATCACATCATGCTCATAATGCTTCATTTACTATCTTATTATTCTCTTGATAATATCTCTGTCTATCACCTTATTCTAAGAACTTCAACAAAATATTCTTTCACTTTTAGCTCCCCTTGCTCCATCCACTGCCTCTTTAGGTCGCCTCACATTCTCTCTTTACTAGGGACGAGATTCATACAATAGTAAATATTTATCCCTTCAAGGTCTCAATAGCCAATCTTCTAAAAAAAATTGGACATTCTAGTATTCAATCGAAATGTACTATTCTAGAGTGCACACTACAGGAAAATAGATCTTTAACGACCACTTTTTCACGAAAGGAAATTAAACCAGTCGTTATATGTGTACTTATAGTGACCAATATTGATTCTGGTCGTTAAAGTTATTTTTTATTGTAATTTTTACGAGGGGATTATTTTCGGTCATACAAATTGTGTCAATCCCCTCATTAAATCTGAAAAATGTGAAATAAAAAAAGCGCTAATATTTATTTGATTCCCTCCTTTATTTTCTCAACCAACTGATCGCATAAACCCCCAAATTCTAAAATAAATCCCTACAATCTCTCTGTCTAATTTTTATCGCCCAAAACACGCACAACAACTTCAGCAGAAATGAGGGAAAGAATCACCGAACAAATAGGGCTCTCACTGCAACTGGCACTACTCAAGCGGCAAAGAAGTTATGAATTTGACTATATATATATATATATGGGGTGAAATTGGGGCGCAAACTCAACAGATAATCACAAAAAATTGGGGCTTAGCTTATAATCTTTTCTGGTGAATCTACGTTAACGTTTGTTCTGCTTCTCGTTCAAGGTAAACTCAACTTATAATTACCCTTTAAATTTGTTGTTTTATGTTTTGGACTGATTTTCAACTTGTTTTTTCGGCTGAATTGTTGGTGGCATTTTGGAGCTAGTTTTTCTGAGGTTTAGTTTCCTTTTATTGCTGCATTTTAGGGGGTTTTTTTGGGATTATTTTGGAGCTAATGTTGAGCTGATTTTGTCCAGAAAAATAGCTGATTTTGGGATGAATTTGTAAATCAATAGGAAGAGAAAAGATGAAATTAGGTGTTGGGATTTTGAGAGAGGGTAACGATGGGCTTGCATGGTATATTTGGATGATTTTTCCTTCTGCTTTTCGTCTCTTTTGCTGGCTTCTTTTTCGATCTCCTCCCTCTGTTCTCTCTCCGTCACTCTATTTATACTCCTCCTGTTTTCACCATTTTTGTCCGTCAAGTTATAATGGTGAATCTGTGTCGCTAAACTTGTAGTAATAACTATTGTGAAATTGAGTCTGTTTTTTATCTCTATGCTTTTCAAATAAATAACATAGGATTTTCTTTAGCCGAGAGTTTAACCGAAACAAAAATGCCTTCCAAGAGTAGAAGTAAGGTCCGCTTGCATCCTATCCTCCCAACACCCCACGATAGCATGAGGGACCAAACAATTTGTCAGATATTGCAGTAAATTTATTTCTAGTAAATTTGTTTCTAATTGCAAAACAAGTGGTACGGACCTGAATAATTACAAGACAATCACCCGTTGTTATCAATTTGATTTCTAAAGATCCTGTGTTTTTTATCTTGTCATGAAAAACAGTGGGGCCTGTTGTTCTTCAGGCACAATGGCCTAAAATCCTAAATACTTGACAATGAGTTGGATATGCAAAACCATGTGATACTTCATCTGTTATTGTCAATCAACAGTGCAACAAATGCCTCTTCACCTCTAAAATTTGAGATATACTTGACTTGTTTTCTCTTATAAGAGTAGTTCTTACTTAAATTGACACAAAGTTTTTATATAGGATATGTTTTAGTCCTAATGGAAGGATAGTGTTCCAGACAGAAATCATCATAAGGGACCATACATTCGTATGCATTTGATTCTATAAGAAAAGGTGTAGGACCTATTGTTCTTGAAATTATATGAGCTAAAGTAATCAATCATGTCAACTAGTTGGAAGGCATGACCATGTGGTTATTGGTATGTCATTGTCTTTCACTTATGCCCAACCCAGATGGCTCTACACCACAAAATAATGATCTTTTATTACTTTCCATTTGCTTATATAAACATGTTTTGAGAAGTTTTACACCACCACAGCTCTCCACAAGACTAGAAAACTACTCAAAGCTTTCAGAATTTTAGTATTTCTTCTTTTCATCATTTGCTCATCTTAAATAAAAAGTCATGGCTATCTGTGTTCCTCGTATAATCAAGAAGTCCTCAACATCCCTTGATCTTCCCAAGGGCTATTTTGCTGTTTATGTTGGGGAGAAGCAGAGGAAGAGATTTGTAATTCCCATAGCATATTTGAGCCGGTCTTTATTTCAAGATTTTCTTAGTCAAGCTAAGGAATAATTCGGCTTCAATCATCCTATGGGTAGTGTCACAATTCCCTGCTCAGAGGACATATTCATTAGCATCACCTCTCAGTTTAAGATTTAAGAATATAGTTGAGATCATTTTATTTTTTTTTAGGTCTCAAATTTTTGTATATCAAAGTAGGAGATCCGTCTTGTACATCTGTTTTGTACAGTTGATTAGTTAGGATCTCAATGAGGTATAGCACCACAAAGGTTGGTGCTTTTTGACTCATAAAGACTGGAAGACCTATTTACAGATACAACATACATTTTTCTCACTAAACGTATCCAGACTTTCGAATAATTCAGCTTCTCCACTTTGCTAGCTAGGTTATAATTTGAAATGTTTTGTTTGATTTAACTAATATACGCTGACAATATAAATATCAGTTTCCGTGTCATGGACTTTTGGAATAACACTTCTATGAATTTTCTAACCCAATTCAAATACAAAGATCCCAGTGAAAGACCAGAAACCAGAACAGAGAGAAGTTAAATCATTGTCCATCAAGTTAAAGAGAAATACAACAACATGAGAATGTATATATTAATCCAGACTTGGTAAAATACAATATCAACTAAATAATCTGCCATATAACCTGCTTATTTATGTCTGTAAATCTGTTGTTTGAAACATATGACAATGTTGAATTTCTTTTTTTCCCAAGCTTATAAAAATATCTAAGGATATCATGTGTTCCTACGTTTTCTTTCTTTTTTTTTCTAAAAAGAAAAAAAAAGGGAAGAGCCGTTGCCGGGGATCGAACCCGGGTCACCCGTGTGACAGGCGGGAATACTCACCACTATACTACAACGACTTGTATGTTTTCCTAGGTTGATATTAAAATTATGGCAGAAATCTTAATGGACCAAAAAGAAGAAAGAACTTGGAGCGAGAAAGATGTTAGACGAAAATAAAAAAGGAGAAACAAAAAATACCAATTAATATTCACAATCTTTTCTTCTTTTCAAATACTTCAATACTAACAAAGCATGGAAGTTAGTGACCGGATATTTGTTTTACAATAGGCCTTAATATTTGTTTTAGTTACTGATTTAATTAGTATTAGAAATCAAGTTGTAGGTTGTATATGGATTTTCATACTTTTCTAAACTGGTTGGTTTAGTCCGTCAGTATTTGATTTTGCTTGAAAGTATACGGGTTATCAGATTATGGTACATATATATAGTTGTTGTGCTTTTTGTGTCTGAAAAAGGACAGTCCTTTTCTCCCTTTTGGACAGATTTTTTGTAACCTAAGGGACATTAGACTACTACAAAAGAAAGAGGTAAGCATCTGGAGTAATTTTAAAAACTCCAGATAGTTTTGGTTCTTCAAGTTTTCTGGAGTAAATGTGGCTGCTGCACTGTTGTTGTTTTCTTTTGCTGCTGTTGTTGCTAGTTTGAAGGTTCTGTGTTCGTTTGATTGGTGGATAAGCAAAGTTTATCAGCTGATCGTTTAAGTTATTTTTCACTTTCCTTGGCTGTAGCCTAAGTGTTTATTGAAATTAAGATGAAATCTTGGTATACATTCTACTTGTTTCTACGAAGGTTCTTATGTTTTTTTAAATATTAAGCAGAACTTATACTTGTTCTATAGAGTGGGATAAACTAAAACTGAGTCTCGATGCTTACTGTGTTGTTACTCGTCCATACCTTCAGGCATCAAAAGCGACTCGGGTAAGAAAAGCGACCGCTTCTCTGTAAAAAGCGAGAAGAAGCGAGAGGTATGTTCTGCACTTTTGATTTTTATTCTTCTTCTTCTTATTATTTTTCTTTTTCTTTTTCTTTTTAAACGTCCAAAAAGCGCCGAAATGCTGGCGAATTTATTTTAGAAAAATTCTGCCCAATTTTTCCATTTTGTGCCCAATATTTCTGCACAAATTAGATTGATTTATGACTTA
>ML252612.1:0-14297 GCA_005239495.1 Nicotiana undulata | reverse complement strand
GAAACGAGCCTTAATCTAAGCAATATGGTATAAAATGTGCCGAAATTCTCCGGCACATCACACGCAAATACGGCCCTGCATCCTCATAAACCCGTCATCACTTATTGTCACATCCTTGGAATCACCTCGGCGGACCCTGTCCCGGAGAACTAACAAGTGCCGGTCATCATACTGGCGTGCTCTAATCTGATCATAAAGAGAAGACCGGGAAGCCATGCTAGCTAATACCCGCGGAGGCTCTAACAAATCCAATCTCACCAACTGACCCGCTAACGCCTGAATATCAAGTGCTAAAGGTCGCTCTGCTGCTGAAAGGTAAGCTAGACTCCCCAAACTCTCGGCTCTGCGACTCAAGGCATCGGCCACTACATTAGCCTTCCCCGGATGATACAAAATAGTGAGGTCATAATCCTTGAGAAGCTCTAACCACCTCTTCTGATGCAAATTCAAGTCCTTTTGCTTCAGCAGATACTGAAGACTACGATGATCGGTGAAAATCTCACACTGTACCCCATATAAATAATGGCGCCAAGTATTCAAGGCATGAACAATGGCAGCTAACTCGAGATCGTGCACTGGATAATTCTTCTCGTTCACCTTTAACTGTCTAGACGTGTAGGCAATCACCCTACCGTCATGCATCAATACCGCTCCTAACCCAACTCTTAAAGCATCGCAGTAGACTGTATAAGAACCTGAACCAGTAGGCAAAACCAATACCGGAGTTGTGGTCAATGCTGACTTGAGCTTCTGAAAGCTCTCCTCACACTCATCGGACCATCTGAATGGAGCACCCTTCTGGTCAATCTATTCAAGGGCGAAGAAATAGAAGAGAACCCTTCTACAAAGCGACGGTAATATCCCACCAAACCAAGGAAACTCCTAATCTCTGTAGCTAAGGACGGTCTGGGCCAACTCCGCATCGCCTCTATCTTCTTTGGATCAACCTGAATACCCTCACTGGACACCACATGCCCTAAGAAAACTACTGAACCAAGCCAAAACTCACACTTGGAGAACTTTGCATAAAGATTCTCCTCCCTCAACCTCTACAACACAACCCTCAAATGCTGAGCATGCTCCTCCTGGCTACGAGAATATACCAGGATGTCATCAATGAACACAATGACGAAAAAATCAAGGTAAGGATGAAACAAGCTATTCATCAAATGCATGAACGTGGTTGGGGAATTTGTCAGCCCAAATGACATAACCAGAAACTCATAATGACCATGTATGGTCCTGAAAGCAGTCTTCGGAATGTCAGAATCCCATATCTTCAACTGATGATACCGGAACTCAAATCAATCTTGGAGAACACTCTAGCTCCCTGAAGTTGGTCAAACAAGTCATCAATACGGGGCAAAGGATACCGGTTCTTCACCGTAACCTTATTCAGCTTTCTATAATCAATACACATACGCATGGAGCCATCCTTCTTTTTCACAAATAACACCGGTGAACCCCAAGGTGACACACTAGGACAAATGAACCCTTTATCTAAGAGTTCCCGAAGCTGCTCTTTCAATTCATTCAACTCCGCTGGTGCCATACGATAGGGTGGAGTAGATGGGTGCCTGGCACCAAGACAATACCAAAATCAATGTCCCTGTCAGGTGGCATACCTGGCAGGTCTACAGGGAATACGTCCGGAAAATCACGGACCATAGGAACCGAATCAATAGAAGAAGTCTCGCTACTAACATCCCTCACAAAAGTAAGATAAGATTCACATCCTTTCTCACCCATACGCTGAGCCTTCAAGTAAGAAATAACTAAGCTAGGCACATACTCAATAGACCCTCTCACCCTCAACTCTCGGAACTCTGGGCATAGCCAGGGTCACAGTATTAGCGTGACAATCAAGAATAGCATGACATGGGGATACCCAATCCATGCCCAGTATCACATCAAAATCAACCATGTTGAGAAACAATAAGTCTACTTGGGTCTCCAGATCCCCAATAGATATCACACACGATCGATACACATGGTCCACAATAATAGTATCACCAACTGGAGTCGAAACATGAACAGACGTAACTAAAGACACACGGGGCATACTTAGAAAGTGAGCAAAATATGATGAAACATAAGAGTATGTGGAATCAAGGTCAAATAAAGCCAAAGCGTCACTGTGACAGACTGAGATAGTACTTGTAATCACCGCATAGGAAGCCATAGCATCAGGCCTAGCTGGGAGTGCATAGATACATGGTTGGCCTCCACCTGCTCGACCTCCCCCTCTAGGGGGACCTCTAGCTGCCTGACCACCTCCACTGACTGCCTGGGTAGGTGGGTAAGTAACTGGGGCTGATGTCGAGGGCTGAACCCTCTGCTGAGATGAACTACCAGGACGACGAGGACACTGCCTCCATAAATTCCCAAACTCTCCACACTCAAAACAACTACCTGGAGCTGGAGATGGGGACTCAAGGGAATCCCTGTCACTAGAATAGCCACCGGATGAACCATGCATAGAAGAACCCTGAAATGATGATGCTTTGGAAGAGCTCTGAGCTGGAAGTGTACTAAAGGAAGAACGTTCCGGATGAGAGATGCGGGGAACCTGCCCCGAAGATGCACCACTATAAGGTGGGCGAACTGGCTGAGGAGGTCTAAATGGGTGACCTCTGCTATGCTGAAACTGCCCTCTGGGAGGTACCACTGAAACTACATTATCCCCGAGGACTCTTGGCCTCCCTCTCCTAACTCTCCTTCCTACGAACCGCCTCAATATCCCGAGCAATGTCAACAACCTGCTCAAATGTGGCACCTAACACCCTCTCCCTAGTCATCAAGATCCGAAGCTGATATGTGAGACAATCTATAACCTCCTGATCCTATGCCTATCAGTAGGGACTAACTCAGAAGCATGTCGAGCCAACTCAGAAAACTGCATCTCGTACTGGGTGACTGACAACTCTCCCTGGCGCAGCTGCTCAAACTGCCTGCGCTACTCCTCTCTGTGGGACTGAGGAACATACTTCTCCAAAATGATTGTGGAGAACTGATGCCAAGTGAGGGGTGCTGAACTAACCAGCCTACGCCTCTCAAATGCCTCCCACCAAGTGAAAGCAACACCAACAAACTGAAATGTAGCAAACGAGACCCCACTAGTCTCTAGAATCCCAGCAGTACGGAGTATCCTCTGACACTTATCCAGAAAACCCTAGGCATCCTCACCCTCTGTGCCGACTGAAAGTCGGAGGATGAAGTCTACTGAACCTCTCCATCCTGTGATGTTCATCCTCGGGCATAACTGGGACCACATAGTCCTGAACTGGAGCAACCGGCTTGGCTAGGACTGCCCCCGGTGCCTGAAAACCCTGTACAACCTGCTCAGGTGTCCGGGCAGCTGGATTCTGAGTGCCTCCCCTGGCCTGAGATGTAGCGGCAGTAGTGGACATAGCAACTGCCTAAGACAAACTAGTACATTGTAACTATCTGAGCCAGGGTCTCCTGAAGACCCGATATGACAATAGGCACTGCCGGTGCCTGAGCTTGTCCCGCTAGGGCACCCTCGGCGGGAACCTGATCCTGAATAGCAGGGGGGTCCTCTGGTATTGTCCCGACTGCTGCACGAGATAGTCCCCTACCTCTACCACGACGTCGACCCCTCGTGGGTCCAGCTGGTGTCTGGTCATCCTGATCCGTCGCGCGTGCAACTGTGAGAGAATGAAATAACAGGAATTTAGATTTCCAGAATCAATAGAATGGAACGATAGAGTTCAAGAAAATGAGATTTTCCTAAGAGTTTTATAGCCTTTCGAAGATAAGTACAGACGTCTCTGTACCGATCCGCAAGACTCTACTAAACCTGCTCATGACCGTTAAGTCCTATGTAACCTAGTGCTCTGATACAAACTTGTCACAACCCCAAATACTAACTGATCGTGATGGCGTCTATCGTGGAACTAGGCTAGCCACTATCACCTAATTTCACAATTCCTTTAATAAAATTTACCAAAATCATTAATAGCAAGTATAAAGTCTTCTAAGTCTTTAACATAACGTAATATAATCTAACAATCTAAAACCATTCCCTAAAACTGGAGTCAACTGATCACGAGCATCTAAGAATAGTACTAACACAACTAATGTCATAAAACAATGTCTCAGAACAAAATACTAAATACCAATGAAGGAAAGGAAAATGGAGAAGCTGTGGACGCTAGACAGCTACCTCGAAATCCCAAATGCTAACACCGATCAGACTTAGATGATTACGTCTTATAACCAGTACCTGAATCTGCACACATAGGTGCAGGGAGTAATGATGAGTACGCCAACTCAGTAGTAATGAAAATAAATCAAGTCTGACGATAAGAAACACACAACAACAA
Source organism: Nicotiana undulata (assembly GCA_005239495.1). Classification (NCBI taxonomy): domain Eukaryota; kingdom Viridiplantae; phylum Streptophyta; class Magnoliopsida; order Solanales; family Solanaceae; genus Nicotiana; species Nicotiana undulata. The sequence continues at coordinate 9,951 of ML252612.1, read as the reverse complement.
AACATCAATTCACAAATAGTAAAATACTGAGTTGTAACAATGTATACATTTAGTCCATATGCGTAAAATCCTATTTCCGTAAAAATCCTTTGAACAAGTATGATTTCCAATGTTTCTTAGTAAAATTTCCAAAATCTCAGTATCAAAGATGAAATGAATCATAGTAAAAAACACAACAAAATATCATTATAAACCACCTCTCGGGCCAAATCATTACTCATAATCAGTCACTCAACACCTCACCATCACTCAATAACAATCAATCAGCACCTCACAATTACTCATGCCTCCCAATCACTAGTCACTCGGCACTCGACACTCGCACTCAGTAGGTACCTGCGCTCACTGGGGGTGTGTAAAGACTCCGGAGGGGCTCCTATAGCCCAAGCACTATAAATAGCCAAATCAGGGGATCAATCACTCAGGAACTCGCCCTCTCTCATATCATAATTATCCTCACAATATTGGCCCTCGGCCACACTCAGTCAAACACTCTCAATATGCCACTCGGATTATAAATAAACGGGGTTCTCGACCCAAAACGGTATTTCATTTCAAGAAATAACAATTTCAATAAATCTAAGTGTCAACAATTTAACAAGAAGGACTGAGTGTAAAATCATGATCAAAATAGTAAGAATATAAGAAAATACCCCAAAGAGTTAAAACAGATCAGCACTAGGCCCCAAACATGGCTTACATCCCAAATATATCAAAACATAGTAATATTATTTAACATATGCTTTAAAAGCAGTTTCGCAACTCAATAGTTGCCTCAAAAGGAACATATTTCCAAATTTCCAATTCGTGCACTCCCCACACTCGCCATCCAGTGTGTGCGTCACTCGAAAACCGTGAAAGGATGTAAAGTCTGGGGTTTCATACCCTCAAGACATGATTTAAATACATTACTTACCTCGAACTAGCCCGAAAAGCTACTCCGCAACATGCTTGCCCATCGAATCAACTTCCGAGTGCTCCAAATCTATCAAGTTCAGATTTTTCACATCAAGATATGCTAGGGGGATGAAACCCAATAGAAAAATATCAACTTTAAGCACAATTCCCGAAATTAGCCAAAACCCGACCCCCAGGCCCGCATCTCGTAACTCGACAAAATTTATACCAAAACGATCCTCATCATCTCATGAGTCCGTACATATAAATAACTCTGGAATCAGAGTCCAATGAACCCGCATATCACCCCTAGAAGGTCTCTTAAACTCAAGCCCTAGTTTCCCTATTTTCCTCTGATTTTCCCAATTAAACACTGTTAATTTTGTCCTTAATCATACATAATCGAGTTAATGAGTCCAAAAATCTTACCTCAATGAAGAACAAACATTTCCCTCTTCAAAAACCCCTCAAAAATCCCGGAACCCGCACAACAATGGTAAAAAAAAGACTAAAAGTCGTTAAGTCACCTTTTTATACTTTTTTGCCCAGGCTTTTCGCACCTGCGGCCTTATTCTCGCACCTGCGGTCCGCACCTGCACATAAGGCGACCGCACCTGCGAAAATTTATTAAACGGACCAAATCCCACATCTGCGGCCCGCAGATGCGGCTAAATTTCTGCTTCTGCGGGTCTTCCTCCAAGGGCCCCTAAGCCCGCACCTGCGATCAGCATGACAGCTCCTACGGCTCGCACCTGCTGCTGCTGCAAATTTTCCAGCTCCAAAACTTTCCGTTAACTATCCGAAATCAATCCCGAGCCCCTTGGGACCCCAACCAAATATACCAACATATCATAAATGATCATTCTAACTTTGTTGCACTCGGAACACCCAAAATAACATCAAAACACCAAAATCACATCAAATTCAAGCCTATGAACTTTGAAATTCCTAAATTCCACCAACGATTTTGAAACCATCCAAAACACCTCCGATTGATCTGAAAGTTTGCTCACAAATCCAAAATGACATTACGAACCTGTTCCATCTTCCGGAATTCCATTCCGACCCTGATAGCCTATTTTCCACTGCCGACCGGAATTCGCCAAAAACTAACTTTCGCCAATTCAAGCCTAATTGTACACCGGACATCACAAAAATATTCCGAACACACTCCTAAGTCCCAAATCGCCTAACGAAGCTGTTCGAGCCATAAAATCCACATTCCGAGATTGTTTACCAATAAGTCCACTCCCAGTAGACTTTTCCAACTATAAAGCTACTTTTAGAGACTAAGTATCTCAATTCTCACTACAACCATTCCGAACCCGAGCCAACTGACTCCAACACATCATAAACAGTATAACCAACCCATGACAAGGCAAAAGAGTAATAATAATGCAGATTCTACGGAACGACCGGCCGAGTCGTTACACCACAATAGTACCCAGCAAGTATCAAGACTAACCTCAGTGGAGTAGTGATGATGAACTATCAAGTCACCTATAAGACTAAATAACCCGAGAAATTATAAGTGGAGAACTAATAGAGTTTAACAAAAGTACGCATAATGACAATAATGATACAATACTTACAATAGGAAATAAAAACTACCATTAACAGCGGAATGCAGAAGAAAATAACATAGAAGAGTAAGTCGAACACAATTTAAACCTAGTGAATACAATTAAAGGAAGGACATGTAGCAACTAGAGGAAAATAACTACTTTCACATCAAGTTTAATTCAATAATCTCCATGAGGTAACGAACTTTAAATATTCGTAATTCGCGGGTCCCAATTTATGAACCATGAACACTTGACATTTTGTGCCCTCATTACAACCAATAATTGCACGGACGATGCACGTGCCAATAGAATCCGACGAGGGTGTGTAGAAATGATCAATAACATCAAGATCCATTTTCTTGAATAGTAAGGGGTGATTAATTACGTGTATGCTTGTTCCAGTGTTCTATCACAGTTCAGGCCAACTAATAAGAATAGAACAATGAATGGCACATAAGAAACGATCACCATGAAATGAACATGGAATAACTCACACATAGTAGGTACAACACTACACAAATAATCGACAATAACAGTGCCCCCAGGCCATCACAAGTCATCACAATCAATTCCCGACATAGCCCACCTTGTCTCGTCACGTGTGCAATAATAAAGTAAATGCCCTCCTTGTCTCACCACACGTGCATAACTATATTTCCACCTTATCTCGACACATGTGCAACCCACATATGTAGACCACCTTGTCATGCCGCATGTGCAAATATCAGTTGTAACAATAGCACGACAGAAACCTCGTACAACACTATAATAATCTGCATGGCAGAAACCTCATACATCAAAACAATAACCTCACAATAGAAAAATCGTGCATCACAACACTAACCGCACAGCCGAAACCTCGTGCATCGCAACAAAAAGTACAACAACAACAATGACAATAATACAAGAGTACAACAAATAAATCAACTCAGAAATTCCAGAACTCAAAGGAAATGGAAGAAACAAACTCACAAGGAAAGACACAACATACAATAATGATACCACCTAACAATAACTCAAAAAGGAAGAGATATTCTTTAGCAATGACCTCCACATAAATGCGATTCAACAACAAGGGAAATACCATGAGTCGATAGTTCCAAATAAGGATAGGGAAACTATGATAAAGGATAACTAACTTCATTTAGGATTTAGTACTCATGAAAAAGGTACAAGAACTACAATTAAGGATAAGCAACAGAAAAAGGGTAATCATGGCCTCAATTAAGGATAAACAATTACAAAAGAGATAATAATAATTTCAAATAAGGATAAGTAGTCAGGATAGGATAACATGGCAATCGAAGAGGCAACAACTTCATTTAAGGCACACAAGAGTCAAATAAGCAATAAGAGTGTAATATGAAGCAATTAATTCCCAATAAAACACGCAAATGTAAAAATAGTAAATGGGAAAACTTAACATAACAAAAAAACTTCATATCTAATGNCAAACATTATTACTGTTCTCTCAAATTGTTGGCATTGGTTTTCCCACACGGCACTGACGATCTAGTCTAGCGTGTGGCAGGGACCTCATTTGGCGGACAGCAACCACCCTGACATTGGTTGCTTAGCCTTACGTCGCCCTTCCAAAGCATCTCAGGAAGGCGCCGCGTAACAGTACCTACGAGCCCTAAAAGGTCAATTTTTCCACAAGTAAAAAGCCCGCGCACATACTCGTCACTTCACGTACACAGACTTTACACGATACAATTAACATATAAGGCTCAAATCCTAAGTTGTAGTTCCTCCATACAAGGTTAGGCAAAATACTTACCTCAAAGAAGATTGAACGACACTCTAAAATGAACTTCTCGAGTGAAATGACCTCCGCATGGCTCAAATCTCGTCATAAATAACTTCTAAGCATAAATAAAACTCATAAGAAACTATTACGGACTACAAAACATCAATCTTTATAAAAAATTAAAAATCATCATTTTACATTAAAAGTCGACATCCGTGCCACACCTCAGGACCCGAAAAATTTAACAAAACCCAAACACCCATTCTGATACGAGTTCAACCATACTAAAGTTTTCAATTTCTATTACCATTTCATTCCTCAAATCATCATTTTACATTTTGAAAGGTTTCTTAAAAAATCCCCCTTTTTACTCAACTCAAAACACTAATTAAATGATAAATATATATATAGATTCATGGAATATAATAAATTATAGGTGAAGAACACTTACCCAATTGTTTTGCTTGAAAACCCATAAAGAATCGCTCAAAATCGAGCACTAGAACTTCAAAAATGTAAAAAATGGCTAACACTCGGAATAGAGTACTTTTATATTATGCCGAGGTACTCGTACATCACGATCGCAGAAAAAGGAACTATGATCGCTAAGAGGACATGGTTACTGCCCGAAATTAGTGCTACGCGATCGTGAACATGTGCGATCGCGAAGAAGGAAAATCTGATAGTCCAAGAACTAAGCTACGCGAACGCGTGGAGCAGCACACGAACGCGAATGAGGGAAAAGACACTTATGGGTTCGCGGAGAGAAGAATGTGAACGCGTAGAGTAAATATCATCTATCCCAAAGTTACAGTACGCTATCGCGGAGGAATGGATGCGAACGCGGTTAAGGAAACTAGATATCAGAAAATAACGTTTCATAAATTGAAAGAAATGGCCCGTAGCCCATCCAAAACACATCCGAGGCCGCCGGACCCCGTCTAAACACACCAACAAGTTCCATAACCTAACACGGACTCGCTCGAGGTCTCAAATCACATCAAAAAATGCTGAATCTATGAATCGCACCATTAATCGAACTTATGAACTTTCAAATCTTCCAACTTCTAAAACTTGCGCCGAAACCTGTCAAATCAACCCGGAATGACGTAAAATTTTGCAGGAAAGTCACAAATGACATAACAGAGTTGTTCCGACTCTCGATATAACATTACGATCCCGATATAACAAAAGTCAACTCTTAAACCTCTCAACCTTCCAAACTTCATCTTTTCCAACTTTCGCCGAAATGCTTCAAATTACTCTACAGACCTTCAAATCCAAATCCGGATGCACGCCCAAGTCCAGAATCACCACACGAAGGTGTTAAAATCATCAAAACCCCATTCTAGACTGGTTTACGCAAAAGTCAAATTATGGTCCACTCTTACTGCTTAAGCTTCCAAAACTAGAATCCTTCTTCCAAATTGACTCCAAATCATCCGGTAACTAAACTGGACCACACCCACATGTCATAACACATAATACAAAGCTTTTGAGGGCCTTATGTCGCTGGATGGGGCGTTAATTTTCAAAATGATCGGGTGGGTCATTACAACATGTTTGTTAAAGAAGAGGTAACACGACTACTCGACATCGGTTCAATACGGGAGTTAAAGTATCCTGAATGGTTAGCTAATGTAGTTGTTGTTCCAAATAATAAGAAAAAGTTTAGAATGTGGGTTGATTATAATGACTTGAATATGGCGTGCCCTAAAACTCGTTACCATCACCAAACAATTATCAAATGATTGATGCAATAGCCGAACACGAGTTAATGAGTTTCCTAGATACCTATTTTGGGTACAATCAAATCAAGATAAACCCGGAGGATCAATGAAAAACTTCGTTCATAACGAACTTTGGCACATATTGTTATAATATGATGGCCCTTCAGGCTTAAAAACGCCAGAGCCACTTATTAGAGACTCATGAACAAGATGTTTGCGAAGAAAATAGGCAAAACAATGGATGTGTATATAGATGACATGTTAGTCAAGTCTTTGAATGCAGGTGATCATTGAAACACCTCCAAGAAAGCTTCGATATCTTGAGGAGGAATAACATGAAACTCAATTTGAAAAAGTGTGCGTTCGGGGTGGGCTCCGGTAAGTTCTTGGGGTTTTTCATCTCACAAGGAGGATTCGAGGTGAATTCCGATAAAATCAAAGCCATCGAAGACATCCCGGACAAGTTTCGAGTGTAAAACAAGTACAGAGGCTAACCAGAAGAACAATATTGAATGGACAACTCTAAAGAAGAAGAACAATTTTGAATGGACTACGGAATGTCAGCAGGCATTGAAAGACCTGAAACATTACCTATCAAGCCCCACACAACTATTAAAATTGGGGGACGGTGAACAATTACTGATATATCTAGTGATCTCGGAAGTAGTGGTAAGTGTTGATATAGTCCAGGAGGATAGAGGTACGCAGTTTCCTATCTAGTATGTTTGTAAAAATTTTGTTAGAAGCAGAGACTCGTTATCCGCACCTCGAAAAGCTGGACTTAGCACTCGTAGTCGCCTCGAAAGCTTAGGCCTCACCTTCAGTGCCACCCGATAGCTTTTGTGACAACCTTGCCCTTGCAGAATGTTCTTCACAAGCCTGAGTTGTCAGGCCGGTTGTCCAAATGGGTAGTCAAAATTAGTGAGTTTGATATTTAATACAATCCTAGGACTGCAATCAAATCGCAAGTTTTGGCTGATTTTATGGTCGAATTCAGTCTCGGGTTAATGCCTCTGGTTTCTAAAGAAGAGGTGCTGGTATTGAAAACGTTATCAGGAGTTTGGATCTTATTCATTGATGGATATTCCAATGTGAAAGGGTCCAGGCTTGGGGTGGTTCTTATAACGCCCTCTGGGGAAATCCTGAGGCAAGCCGTTAAAATTGTTTCGATAACTAATTATGAAGCCGAGTATGAGGCTTTGGTTGTAGGGCTCAAATTGGACCAGGGGGCTTGGCTCCGAGGTCATAGAGATCAAATTTGTTTCCCAACTGGTAGTAAACCAAGTCTACAGGATTTTCGACACAAAGGAGTAACACATGCAACTATATGTGAATAAAGTCCAGGCATTGACTGCACGCTACATGGTATGGTCGATCATATACATTCCGAGACAAAAGAACGTGAAAGCAAACACATTGGCTAATTTGGGGTCATCTACGTAGATTAAAGGATCTGATTCTATTACTGTCATTCAACTTCTACATACTTTATTGAATGTGGATGGCTATTTTGAAGTAAATACAACCAACCTAGTCTGGGACTGGAGGAATGAGTTCATCGAATATGTTCGGCATGGCAAGTTGCCCGAAAACCCGAAGGCGTCTCGGGCACTGTGCACCAAACCATCTCGCTATTACTTCATGGGTGGGCAACTAAATAGGAGATCCTACCAAGGCCCGTTGGCCCGATGTTTAGGAGCCTCGGAGGTAGACTGCGTGATGAGAGAGTTCTATGAAGGAACTTGCGGGAACCATTTTGGTCAAGATTCATTGGTATTAAAGCTAGTTAGGGAAGGATACTATTGGCCCTGGATGGAGCAAGACGCAAAGATGTTTGTTCCGAAATGCGACAAGTGTTAGCGCTATGCACAGTTGGTGCCCAATCGAAAAAACTCTTGCATTCGGTAATGTCCCCTTGGCCATTCATGAAATGGGGGATGGATATAGTTGGTCTACGGCCTCCAGGTGTCATAAAGGAAAGATACCTTTTAATTTTAACTGATTACTTTACTAAATGGGTTAAAATAGGTCCTTAGCAAAATATTGGTGAGCGCGACGTGATCGACTTCCTGTGGGAACACATAATTTGTTGATTCTGAATACCAAAGGATATTGCCTGCGATAATGGACCACATGTCATAGGCTCCAAAGTCACAAATTTCTTGAAGACTAGGAAATCAAAAGGATTACATCCTCTCCATACCATCCAAACGCTAATGGACAGGCAGAGTATACCAATAAGGTGATTATCCAAAACCTCAAAAAGAGGTTAGAAGCAGCTAAAGACATGTGTCCCGAAGAGTTTCTAGGCGTGCTATGGTCTTGCCGGACGACAGCAAAATCAAGCACGGGAGAGACACCTTCCTCTCTCCTATACAGCGCGGAAGCTCTGATCCCGGTGCAAGTAGGGGAACCAACCTTACGATTTTCCGGATCAAACAAAGACAAAAATAATAAGGCGTTGCTGATGATGTGGGATCTGCTCGATGAACACAGGGATTGGCACACTTCAGGATGGTGTCTCAGAAGCAAAGGATAGAAAGATACTATAATTGGAGGGCCAATCTCTGTTATTTCAAAGTAGGAGATTTGGTTTTGAGAAAGATGACTCAGAACACTCGAGATATCAACGCCAGGAAGCTGGGTCCAACATGGGAATGCTCCTATTGGGTTTCAACTGTCATCGGTCGTATGAGTTTGTCACGACCCAAATTCCCAACCTTTAGGGATCGTGATGGCGCCTAACACCACACTTGCTAGGAAAGCCAATGTTAGATTCCGTTTAACAATATTTCCACTATTCTAGTACTGAAACATGAATAACAACGGAAATAAATAAATTTAAACCGCTTGTCATAACATTCTTCACTTCACAACACAAACTGAGTTATCATAACTCCCTCAATCTAATTAGCCAAACTTCCAATAATCTCCAAATACGAATAAAATGTAATAACAATAATTCCTTAGGCGAAATGAATTACGAATTAACTGAAAAATACACTTTGTGACTACCCCCAGGGTCTGGTGTCACTAATCCACAAACAACTAAGAATACTACACAGAATGTCTGAAAGAAAGTAGTGAACTGTTTGAACAAATGTAAAACAGTGTATGTACCTCGTGTCTCCAAACATGAACAGGTGGTCAACTAAAATCAGCTACTGCTGGAACGCATCGGGATCTGTGCAAAAGGAGCACAGAGTGTAACATCAGTACAACCGACCCCATGTACTAGTAAGTGCCGAGCCTAACCCCGGCGAAGTAGTGACGAGGCTAGGTCGGGCTTCAACAATATATAAAGTCTGTGACAACAATTAATAATAAAACTAGAAGGTAACTAGACTGGAAAATAATAGAAACTGCAATGAAATGAAATGCTCAGCTATAACCAATTTCTCAACAACTTTTCCACACTTCCGTTCTTTCACTTGAAGTAAAACAATATTTCGGAATTTAAAGAATAATAAAATCCATGTCTCAGCCTTTTCACACTTTTGCTTTCTCTTTTCATTAAACATCAATAACAATATCAATATCATTGTAAATATAAACATTCTCCCTTATTCCTCCTTGTTGCGGCGTGCAACCCGCTTCCACCTGTCCTCCCTAACATATCTCCCTTATTTCTCGTGTTGCGGCGTGCAACCCGATCCCACATGTCCTCCCTTATTGCTCCTTGTTGCGGCGTGCAACCTGCTCCCACCAGACATATCATATCACATGAATTTCATAATTTCACAAGTCAGACCAAGCGTATCACAATGCTTTCATTTTCAATAAATATAACTAACAATTGCGTTCATCTCATACTTTAACAATGCCTCGAAATCAGGAAACCAACGATAATATCACATTATAAACGTTTATTCCATAACCAGAATCAATTACCAAGTACCTCAACCAGATGTATATCACAAAGGAGCCAATTTAATAGTCAATACTCTTTCCAACAAATATAAAGATGACCAATAACAACTCAACAAGTCAAATAGCCAATTAAACAGAG
>ML252611.1:0-90662 GCA_005239495.1 Nicotiana undulata | reverse complement strand
CCTAAGTTTTCTCAAAAAAAGTGAAAACCCGACCCCGGGCCTGCTTGGTCTAAACTCGGGGTTTAGACCAAAATACGTTTACCCATTAACCCACGAACTCAAATATACAATTAGTTTCGAAATCCGACCTCAATTCGAGGTAAAGATTCTATTTTTATTAAATTCCCTAATTCTACTCAAACCCTCAATTTTTACCATGAAAATTCTTAGTTTTTGATTTAAAAGTGATGAAAAACAATGGGTAATTGGGGATGATAATTGTTGAAGCAAATCGTTCTTAGGGCTGTAAAGTTCGAAAATAAGGTGAAGAAGAAGGTCTGGCCGTTTTAATATATTTTCTGCCAGCTATTCTACCTCGTTTCTCATGCTAAACGATCCCGAAACTCGGGTTTTATCATTCAATTTGACCTTATAATGAAAGAGATATGTAGGTTTTAATATCTGCAAATAGTGCAGATTTTTAATACGACGTCAGGAGCAATTTCGTAATTAACCTGAAAAATCTTACAACCTTAGTAAAATTCCCATAAATCCCTCATACGATTTCCAAATTCGGTGATTCTTTTTGCTACGGGTACGTAATTACAATACAGATCTAATACTTCATTCAAAACAGAAATCGGAGCTCATTTGTTAAATATGATATTATTTATTCTTGAAGAAACGACGTCGAAGAATAAGAAAGAACGAGCGCAACATAACCCAAACCTATTTGAAACTCACCACCCTCGGGGCTCCAAATCAAACATGCACGCAAGTATAAAAGCATCATACGGACTTGCTCGTGCGATAAAATCATGAAAATAATATGTAAAACTACTAATTAAACCTCAAAACTCATTATTTTCCTCAAGAACACTTATAAATCATAACTTTCTTTCAACTNCGTCGAAGAATAAGAAAGAACGAGCGCAACATAACCCAAACCTATTTGAAACTCACCACCCTCGAAGCTCTAAATCAAACATGCACGCAAGTATAAAAGCATCATACGGACTTGCTCGTGTGATCAAATCATGAAAATAACATGTAAAACTACTTATTAAACCTCAAAACTCATTATTTTCCTCAAGAACACTTATAAATCATAACTTTCTTTCAACCGGATGTCCGAATCACGTCACACGAACTCTATTTTTCACAAAATTTCATAGGCAAGGCCTAAACATCATAATACATCTGCACCGAGCTCCGAAACCAAAATACGGCCCTGATACCAATGATTTTAAACATTAATTCGTTTCTTTATTTCATAAATATTTCAGGAAAATAATTTCTTTCAAAAATTGATTTATAAGGCTTGGGACCTCGGAATTCATTTCCGGGCATACGCCCGGGTCCCATATTTTACTACGGATCTCCCCGGATCGTCGAAACACAGATCCGAGTCCGTTTACTCAAAATGTTGACACAAGTCAACTAAAACAAAATTTTTAATTTTAAAAATTATTATTTCTTATATTTTTCAAATAAAAGCTTTCCGGTTTCACACCCGGACTGCGCACAAAAATTGAGGTAGTTAAAATTAATCTTTATATGGCTACTAAGTCTAGAATAAAGTCTAAATTCATAAAACGACCCCTTGGGTCATCACTAAATCAAAATTGACCAGTAATTAAGGGACTAAGTATCAGTCAGTACACAATCAGTATAGGTGTCCCTTAATTGAAGGAATCAAGTTCAAACGGTATTAAGCGGACAACAAATAAGGAAAGGTACCATATGTATCTTAGAGGAATATTCAAAATAGGGTAAAATCAGCATAAGTATCCCGAATTGAAGGAGTTAAACTCAAACGACTAGTAGGAAAAATAACAAATAAGGAAAGTTCTCATGCATATAACATATTAGGAAACAATTTTAACCCAATACAAGTATGCAATTGAGACTAGGTTCATCAAATTTTATTTAAGGAAATAAGGATCAATTAACAATAAATTGACCATGTAACAAGGTAAGAAATAAGATAAAGGTCGAAAATTAGTAAGAATATCCCATAAGAAATCAGTAAGGTTTTCAAATCACAAGGAATCAGGGATTCAAATAATAAATCAGGAACCCTTACAAAGTAAAATTATAGAGAATCAGGGATTCGAACGGGAATAACATCAACTAAAGGAGAAACCCTAGTAGTGAAAACATATGAAATTAGTGATTCACATGAATTTATAGGGTAAAAAGTAATGTAAGCGGAAAAGCAAGGAAAAAATCAGAGACATAGATGTACAACATAGGGTAAAATATCATAAAGTTCATGAGATGCAAGCACATATGCAAACAATATCAAAGACGAAGTCAGTGACTTAGGGTTTAGGTATAAAATTAGGGATTTCATCACAACGATCCAATAAAAGAGAGAAACTTCAATAAATCACTAAAACACAGTAGAGACCCTAGGATAATACTGAAAAAATCATAGGGAAATCATTTAAAATGGAGTCATGAAACCCTAATTGAAAACTAAGAGTCATTTTAGGGAAAATCGGAGAATCTTTGAGAAAAACAACGAAATAGCTCAAAATATACACAGATCTATCATAGATCTAAAAGAATAGGAGAGTTTTAAGAATTGGGGTTTCAGAGAGAACCCAGAAAATATAGGATNAAGTTAATTGTGCAGTACCCAATTTTTGAGTGCTGTCTAATAAGAAGAACCTGGTTCTTCTTAGTATACTACTTACTACTGTTTGCGGAATAAAAAAGCAGTAATAGTAAAGACAGGAATTTTTACGTGGAAAACACCTGGCTCAAAAGGTGAAAAAACCAAGACCTACTCCTCAGTAGAATTTGCTCAAACTCTTCACTAAAACTCTGAGCCAAAACGGACTTACAAAATAAACTCTTTTGTAATCCTAGGACTAACTCTAATCCTCTTTGTATCAACTAGCCTCTAGCTAATTTCTACAGATTTCAAGCTAACTCTAACTTGATCAATTTGTACCTATTACAATTGCTTCTAAGTAAGCTGAAAAGATACAATGTTAAAACTCCTACTACAATCAACTAGACTCAATACACAAACAATGGAACTGTTTCTTCTAGTTGAACTGTAGCCTTTGTATCGCACAAAAATTCTTCTTGCAAAGTATCTCTGGAACTTTTGCTTCAGATCTTGATTCACTTTAGTACTTGTGCGTCACTTCTTTCAGCAGTAATACATTGATTATTTATAGAGTCCGTTTGTTGAGTCCATGATTCAATTCTGATCCAACTCTTCCTTGGTAAACGAGTTTGATTGTAACTCAACTTCTTTCCTCTATTTCTGTCCTAGCTGAAATCAACTTATGTCATCTCTATTAGTTTGAAACCTTTTCGTATTAGGAGACATTCTCTTAGTTCTTTGATACTCAGCAATCACTGATATCTCCTAGACGTGTACGATTCTTGTACCAACTGCTTCATTCAGATGTGTATGCTATGATGGACCTGGTTCAACTTGTAACCTTTTTTCAATCTTCAAAACTCATTCAGTGACATGGGCCAATAAATTCCCCATTTTTGATGATGACAAACTTTATGCTTTTATCATGTATACACATCAAACACTTTGTATATTTTTGAGCATTAATTATCAAGAACCAGGTTCATTAGGTTATAAATATCACTTTGAAAAATTTGAACAACACAACACATCTTCCCCCTTTTTGCATCATCGAATAGTTGCAAAATGATACTTACCAGGTATTAATTCTTACTTATGGCCAATTTAGGCAACTTCAGGTGCAAACATGATTAATCAACACAAGAAACCAATAATGTAAGCTAAATTAGAAATTGAGACATTTTTAAAACAATAAGCTTTGATTGACTAACAGTGATGATCAACACCAAAACAGATTAAAATAAAAAACAGCCAAAACATGAGTAAGATAGAATTAAAAACTGATACAAAAGACACTTGACACTGTCCTGAACTGGGCACTTGATAGAATAAGAGGGGGTAGTTCTGTAAATTCCTAAGTCTGGGGTGGTGCAGAAGAGGCTGGATTCTTGGTTTGGAGAAGAGAAATCATTTGGTGTAAGACACCCTCATTTTTCTCCTTCTCCTTGGCTAATTCAGCTTTGAGAGCATCACGCTCAGCTTCCACCTCAACTAAGCGAGTCTCCAATCAAAGGATCTCCATATCATTTTGCTCGCTTTCCTGCACTAGAGTACGGACCTTGCTATTGACCGGTTGCTTCCGAGATGAACCAGGTTCATCTGCCGGGGCACTGACAGTGTAATCACATGACAACAAAGTGTCATTCCTCAAAAAATACTTTGCAGTAGCCATTTCAGCCTTATTTGTACGAACTCCAAAATGAGCTAGAACTGCAGTAAGGATAAATCCATAAGGAATTGCATGGGCCTTGGTTCCATTCACCACTCTGTCCAAAAGCTGGATGATTAAAGATGGCCAATTGATCTGCTTGCCTCTGTAAAGGCACTCCATGAGTGTTAGATCCATGTAGTTAGCAATGTGCATGCACTCTTGTCTGGGCAGCAGAAATTTAATTACAAACTCAAAGAACAGTTTGTGTTCAGGCTTCATCTCGCTTTTGTACACAACCCTGGGTTCAGGCTCCTCTTCATTGTCACAAATGAATTTTGTGATGTTGAGTGCTAAGGCCATTCCATCCAAGCATGGCCATATCTTCCTAGTATAGTCGTCATAGCCATCAGATAGTATGTCTAGATTGACTCCCAGTTCTTGAGCATCAAAGGATACTTTAACTCCCCTAACCAATGATGTAACCCTTCCTCCAATCACAGTTGCATTCCCCATGAACTCCACAACCTCATTTCTGACCAGCCTACCTTCCATGCGAAGGACCATGTCCTTCCAGCCTTGCGCCGCCAGAAAATCCACTAAGTACCTCATACCTGGCTCCTCCAAATCCTTCAATAACTTTCCCTTCAAGATATGTCTCTTTCCAAACATGGAAACTCTGCAGCTGACAATTCTCCAACCTCCTTCTCTTCATCTCCACTCCATTCAGGATCATCATCCTTCTCAACAATCTAAATTTTCTTCTTTTACTTTACTCTAGACCTTGTCCTCATAGATGTACTCACGGTGGTAGCAGACACAGGTGCTGACTTCTTTGTGGAAGTATTAGCCATTTTGGGCCTGGGTGTCTTGATCACCACTGGAGCAACCTCCTCTTCTTGTTGGACCAGGTCCAACACCTCATCATCAACAATAGCCTCAACAGGCCCCCCCACTTTCGCTTTCCCTTTCTCAACCTTCTTTCTTTTGCTCTCTTGCAGAGCTTTTTCCAACTTCTCCTCTTCTTCTCGAACAGTATTTCTCGTAGCTCGTACCCTTGGAACAGGTACACCAACAGACTTATCAGTTATCCTTTTCTTTGAGGAAACTGAGGCTTTAAACTTGATGGACTTTGGAGTCCTTCTCTTCTTGGGGTTGTATGAGTCCCCCAGTTTCTTCAGTCTCTCAGCCAAAGTTTCTTCCGTAGATTAAACGCGTTCATCTATCTCCTTCGTTAGCTTTTCTAACCCAGCAGCAGCTTCCTCAACTTCATTAGTTCCCTCTATCATTACGACATCATCTTCAAGATTTTCAAGAACGGGGCCACAATTTCAAGTGTGCAACCATCCTTCCCAGATCCCCTCACACATGTATCTCCCTCGTTCTCAAGAATTTTCCTAGTTTTTCTTTGCCTACTTGGCACTTCCACATCCACCACATACCCCACAAGCACAAATCTATTTTCAGAATTTAATACAGAGGTAACTTCAGTATTACCTTTCTCGGCACTGGACGAACCAGGTGCATCGTCTTCATGTGCTGATTTGAACGATTCAGTGGACGAATTTGGTTTGGGTTCTTCTTCAGCCTGTAATAAAATCTTCCAAGAACTTTGCTCGTGAACCTGAAGCCATAGATTTGCGTGCAAAAACCTTGCCACGACGGGGTTTGGGGATTGGGGTAGGGTTTGGTGTGGGTTTAGGGGCATCATGGTGTTCAGGGGTTTCAGGTGTCTAGAAGATTCAGAACTGTAGATCGATGGAGAATCAGACTCATATACTCCTTCATCGTAGTCACGATTTTGAGAATCAGATGAAGAAGACGACATGGTATTAAATTCTTGAGAGTAAAAGAAGAGAGGGCAAAAGGCAGTAGAGATTTGAGTGTTGAGTGACTTGAACATGGTTTGTCTATTGCTTTATTCACAATGGGTAATGATGGCCTATTTATAACTTGCGGCTGGGGTGATTATAACGGAAGTGTATTAACACATGTAGGATAATAATCGATTAATGTGATGACCCAAAAGATCATCCTGTTTAAATTTAGCAAAAACTATGTTTTGAAGCCCCGAAAGCCTCTGTTAATCTCACCTCGATGTGCGTGCACAACTCGGGCACGTAGCCGGGAAGCTTTTATGTTGAAACTTGATAAAGAGTTGAATTTATAATAATTAATTGAATAAAATTGGCTTTTCTCAACATTTTTTGTAAACGGATCCGGAACCGTGATCTGACGGTCCCGGAAGGTCCGTAGGAAAATATGGGACTTGGGCGTATGCCCGGAATCGAATTTCGAGGACCCAAATTCGAGAAATGAATTTTTTAAAGAAAATTATTTTCTGAAAAATAATAAAGGCTATGAAAATGAACCTCGATGTGAAACCTGCGTTACCGGGCCCGTGTTATGGTTCCGTAGCCCAAAACAGGTTCAATATGTGTTATTTAAGTTATCTGAAATTTGGTAAGGAACGAACTTGATTTGACGGGTTTCGGATCAAAAATAGGAAATTGAGAGTTAATGAAGTTTTAAGGATTTTCAGAGAATTTGAAGTTTGGTTTGGAACGTGATTTCAAGTTATCGAGGTCCGAATGTGATTCCGAGACCGGGAATGGTCCCGTTATGTCATTTATGACTTGTCCGCAAAATTTGATGTCATTCCGAGTCGTATAGGTCAGTCCGACTCATGTTTATAGAAATCAAGAACTTGAAGCTTCTTAAGTTATGGTTTTAGGGGTTTTGGGTGTGATTTGGGGTTTTAGCGTTGTTTTGAGTGTTCCGTAGGCTCGATCAAGTCCATATAATGATTTGGGACTTATTAGTATTTGTGGCCGGGAGCTTGGGCTGGCCCAGGTGCCTTCCGGACCCCCAACGAGGCCAAAGACCAGCTAAAACACTGTCGGTGCAGCTGTAGCTGGTGTGACCGTAGGTGCGGTTGCCCAGCCGCAGCTGCAGGACCGCTCCTGCGGTCCCAGCCTCGCAGGTGCGCATCTTCAACAGGTGCAGACCATTTTCCGCAGGTGCGGTCCCAGGGTCGCAGGTGCGGAAACCCCTGTAGGCAGGCTGTTTTTAAAGTGCAAAACTCGGGTTTCCTTCATTTCCTTCATACCAAAAACCCCATTGGAGACTTGTGAGCTTGGGAGGAGCACACCACGACCTAGCTACTGTTAAGGTAAGTTAATTCCTTCCTAATACTAGTTTCATGCATGAATAATTAATGGGATTACCTACTAAATTAATGGAAAAATCAAGAATCGGGTAGAAAATTAGGGCGCTTAAGAAATTGGCGTATTGCCCGTTTAATGCTATGAATTCAAGTACAAACTTCATATTAATGATCCTTAGGCTATGGGTGAGTGATTCCTCCGAGAATTTTTGGGATTCAAGCATGCGGGCCCGGGGTCGAATTTAGTATTTCTGGAAGTATGATAGAAAATGTATAATTAGGCTTTGGAAATGGTTTATTGAGTAACTATTGATGTTGATAAATAAATTATGTCTAGATATTCGGAGTTGGACTCGAGAGGAAAGGCTGTGATTGAGGCTGGACTTGCATTTTTGAGCCGAGGTAAGTGTTTGGCCTAACCTTAGCTTGAGTGATTAGGTGTAGAGTCTTATTTGCTATGTGTAATTCATGTCCAACGTATAGGCGGGGTGACGAATTCCTATATGTTGCGGTCAAGCATGCCGGGGAGTCAATTGTGATGAATCGTACCGTGTTCTTAATACTCTCTGTATTATGAGTAATTGGTGGTTTAGAAGTGATACCTTGATGTTGTTTCATGACATGGGGAGCTATTGTGTTGTTTGTTTCAGTTGAGGCTTTTACTGTTGAAATTATATTTTTGATGCGAGGTTGGTTATAGCTGAGTCCCTTGCCGGGACGATAGAATTTTATTGAGTATCTCCATACACTTGAGACTTCTTTGTGTTGATTTTCATATTATATTGTTGATTGTTTATTATTTATCGCACAAGGGGACATGCCGTGCTTATTGATATTATTTATCACACGAGGGGACATGCCGTGTTGATCATTTATTATTTATCGCACGAGGGGACATGTCGTGCTGATTGTTATTATTTATCACACGGGGGGACATGCCGTGTTGATCGTTTATTATTTATCGCACGTGGGGACATGCCGTGCTGATTGTTATTATTTATCACACGAGGGGACATGCCATGTTGATCGTTTATTATTTATCGCACGAGGGGACATGCCGTGTTGATCGTTTATAATTTATCACACGAGGGGACATGCCGGGTTGAACATTGATTATTTATTGCACGAGGGGACATTCTGTGCCGAGTGATTGTGAGATTACGCACAAGGGGACATGCCGTGCTTCTTTCCTGTTCATTATCTGTTCTGAGATGTTAAATTCCTGCTTTTACTTATTACATTTCAGTTATTACCCTGTTCTAATGTGCTAGAATTTTGTTGCCCCTTTTACTCCACATCATGTTCTCCTCGTATCTGTTTTACTTGCTTATTTCCGTCAATATTTTCCTGTTATTATAAAGAATTGCGCAGGTACATATATTGTTGTCGGCCCTAGCCTCGTCACTACTTCTCCGAGGTTAGGCTCGACACTTACTCAGTACATGGGGTCTGTTGTAATGATGCTACACCTGCACTTCTTTATGTTGTGCAGACTACGCAGCCGGACCCGGTGGCCACTGACGATCGGAGCATTTCATCAGTTCATACAGGGGACATCGAGGTAGACCCGTAGACGTACGTGGGCCTTGGTGTCACCTTCTACCCTTCACTTTAAGCTCTTTCTTATCTTATAGTTTCAAAGACAGTCATATGTACTTATTTCAGACCTTTGTATTTAATACTCTCTTAGACAGTTCGTGAGTATGTGACACCAGTTCTTGGATATGTACATGGGTTTTATTTCGAAGTTGCTATATTATTTTTAATTTAGTTAACCTTCATATTGTTGACCATTGATGACTTAGTTATCTTGTTCATTTCAATTGTTAATGAGTTTATTTGGTTCAAACGTTTGCTTATCTAGCGGGTTCAACGTTAGGCGCCATCATGGCCCGAAGGTGGGATTTCGGGTCATGACAAGTTGGTATCAGAGCCCTAGGTTGCTTAGGTCTCACAGCTCATGGACAAACTTGGTAGAGTCTGAGGGATTGGTACGGAGACGTCTGTACTTAACCCTTAGAGGCTGAAAAGTTAGGAGTAACTTCATATCTTTCATTCACTATCGTGCCATTTAAATTCTAAGTACTAATTGAATCTCTAACCTACTCTCTCGCAGATGGGGAGGACGCGTGCTTCCTCATCGACCGATCAGCAGCCGGATCCTCTTATTGCAGCTCCTATGGGGGGTCGAGGCCGAGGCTGCGCTAGAGGCCAAGGCAGAGCTAGAGCAACAACTCCAGTTGAGGACCCACAGGTAGACTTTGCCGGTGAGGTTCCTACTCAGACAGTCCCAGTTGGACCAACTTAGGTCCTAGAGGGGTTCATTGCTACCCCGGTGCTTCAGGACGCTCTAGCCCGCTTGGTGGGACTTATGGAGAGTGTGGCTCAGGCCGGTCTTTTTCCTACTGCACCAGCTGGTTCCCAAGATGGGGGAGGGACCCAGACTCCTGTTATTCATACCCTAGAGCAGGTTGCCACTCTTTTCAGACTCCAGCACCTCAGACAGCTGGAGTAGCTCAGTTGGGTGTTGTGGCACTAGCAACCGAGGGTACAGCTTTGTCAGCAGATGCTCTATGGAGACTGGATCGGTTCACCAAGTTATTCACTACTACATTTGCTGGTGCACCATCAGAGGATCCCCATGATTATTTAGACAGTTGTTATGAGGTTCTTCGGAACATGGGCATTGTGGAGTCCAATGGAGTTTCCTTTGCTACATTTCGTCTTTCTGGCACCGCCAAGACTTGGTGGAGAGATTATTGCTTGACCAGGCTAGCTGGGTCTGCACCATTGACTTGGGCTCAGTTCTCCGAGCTATTCTTGGGGAAGTTTCTTCTCATTACCCAGCGAGAGGATTTTCGGAGGCCGTTTGAGCGCCTCCAGCAGGGATCTATGTTTGTCACTCAGTACGAGACCAGGTTCATCACTCTAGCCAGGCATGCACTTATGATACTTCCCACTGAACGGGTGAGGGTTCGGAGATTCATTGTGGGTCTGGATCAGCCTATCAGACTTCAGATGGCCAGGGAGACGGGTACTGATATCTTCTTTCAGGATGTAGCCGATGTGGCCAGACGCATTGAGATGGTATTATCCCAAGGTGGTTGTCAGGGGTCTGACAAGAGACCTCGTCATTTAGGCCGTTTCAGTGGTGCCTCATCTGGAGGCAGAGATTCTTTTGGCAGAGGTCATCCCCCTAGGCCTTATCATTCAGCACTCCAGGCATTCTGCAGTGCATCATTGGCTTCCATCAGTGCACCGCCGATTCAGAGTTTTCAGGGTAGTCATTCTGGTCGTCAGGGATAGTTCAAGGGTTAGTGTTCTCAGAAGTCGAGGGCTTGCTACACTTACGGTGGTATGGGGCATATTTCCAGGTTTTGCCCTCGAGTTTTTGCTGGTTCTCATTATCAGGGTTCCCGTGCCATGGTTCCCGCATCAGGTGCACCCTCGCCCCCTCAGCTAGCTAGGGGTGGTCGTGGTGCCAGAGGTTAAGGTCAGACTCATAGAGGTGGAGGGCAGGTCATGAGAGGTAGGGGTCAGCCCGTAGCGGGTAGACCCAGAGATGTTCAGGTTGGAGGGGCTCCACCCTGTTGCTATGATATTCCGGCCAGGCCTGAGGCTGAGGCTTTTGACGCAATTATCACAGGTACGGTATCAGTTTGCAGTCGAGATGCTTCGGTATTATTCGATTCGGGTTCTACTTTCTCGTATGTGTCTTCATATTTTGCCCCTTATTTGAGCATGTCCCGTGATTCCCTGAGTGCTCCTGTATATGTGTCTACCCCGGTGGGTGATTCTATTGCGGTAGATCGAGTCTACCGTGCTTGATTAGTAGTTATTGGTGGTATGGAGACTCATGTTGATCTTTTGCTTCTGGATATGGTGGACTTTGACGTCATATTGGGGATGGATTGGCTATCTCCCTATCATGCTATTCTAGACTGTCATGCCAAGACAGTGACCTTGGCCTTTCCAGGTGTGCCTCGTTTGGAGTGGAGAGGGACTCCTAGGCATTCTTCTGGCAGAGTTATTTCTTATATGAAGGCTCGGCGTATGGTTGAGAAGGGTTGTTTGGCCTATTTGGCCTATGTTCGTGATTCTAGTGCTGAGGTTCTTTCTACGGAGTATGTGCCTGTGGTTCGTGAGTTCCCAGAGGTTTTCCTTGCTGACCTTTGGGTATGCCACCCGACAGGGATATTGACTTTTGTATCGAGGTGGCTCAGGGCACTCAGCCCATTTCTATTCCTCCATATCGTAGGGCCCCGCCCGAGTTGAAGGAATTGAAGGATCAGTTGCAGGACTTGTTGGATAAATGCTTCATTAGGCCTAGTGTTTCTCCTTGGAGTGCTCTAGTGTTGTTCGCTAAGAAGAAAGATGGCTCAATGAGGATGTGTATTGACTACCGGCAGTTGAATACGGTTACTATCAAGAACAAGTATCCTCTGCCAAGGATTGATGATCTATTTGACCAGCTTCAGGGTGTTACAGTGTTTTCCAAGATAGACTTGAGATCTGGTTACCATCAGCTGAGGATTAGGGCGTTCGATGTACCTAAGACGGCCTTTCGCACTCGTTATGGGCATTATGAGTTTTTGGTTATGTCGTTTGGGCTGACAAATGCCCCCGCTGCTTTTATGGAGTTGATGAAACGGGTATTCAGGCCTTATTTTTACTCGTTCGTGATTGTGTTTATTGATGATATATTGATATACTCTCGCAGCCGAGAGGAGCATGAGTAACACCTTAGAGTCGTCTTCCAGACTCTGAGGGATAGCCAAGTATGCCAAATTTTCTAACTATGGTTCTGGTTGAGTTCAGTGGCATTTCTGGGCCATGTTGTGTCTGCAGAAGGTATTCAGGTGGATCCTAAGAAGATTTCGGCAGTCAGAGATTGGCCTAGGCCCACTTCAGCTACAAATATTCGGAGTTTCTTGGGCTTAGCGGTGTCACGACCCAAAATCCATAAGGTCGTGATGGCGCCGGACACCACTGTCAGGCAAGCCAATCATTTATTAATAGAAGTAAAATTCCTGTTTTAGCATTTTTGAAATCGTTACTTTTAATTTTTAATACATAACATCTAGATAGAAATCTATTTCGTAGAAAAAGCAACAGTTCATTTATGTAAAACACCACCCAAATACATTTCCCAGAACCCGGTGTCAGAAGTGCATGAGCAGATTCTAAGAGTTTATACGAATATTACAAAGCTTGTTCGAAATACAGATTGGACAAGAAATTTAGAAATAAAATACAGTACGTAGAGGGAGACTCTGTCAGCTGCGGGATGCCTCCGGATAATGCAGCACGTCTAAGCCTCCGAGTGAACCATCGCTAAGGGTGTACTTGAGCAACAAATATGCACAGCAAGTGTAGTATGAGTATGAAAACAACGTGTACCTAGTAAGTATCCCGCCTAACCTCAGTGAGGTAGTGACGAGGGGTCAAATTTTACACTTACTATAAGTCTCTAGTATAGTCTAAGTGAGAAGCTAAGCATGAGTATCATAATCAATTAATCAAATAAACAAAGATTAGAAACGTCAATAAATAACAACTTGTTTCACTTTTGTTTTCCACATAAATCCTCCTTCTTTTAAACTGGCAACTCAATATACTTAGGCCAATATACATGTATAAATCACAGGAAAATACGCAGCATTTATCATAAGCAACATATATGCCGAGGGTCGAACGGCGGGACCAACAATAATAAATTGTGCACTGCCAAAGGGTCGATCGGCCCGAACCATAGATGCGTCTATTTTTCCCGGCTCGCAAATCGATCATACGACGCGGTCAACATAATAAATATGGCTAGCCTGATCGCAAATCATACTTGCGACTCATGTGCTC
Organism: Nicotiana undulata; assembly: GCA_005239495.1. Taxonomy (NCBI): domain Eukaryota; kingdom Viridiplantae; phylum Streptophyta; class Magnoliopsida; order Solanales; family Solanaceae; genus Nicotiana; species Nicotiana undulata. The sequence goes on along the minus strand of ML252611.1, from coordinate 77,390 downwards.
ATAGGTACACGTATTCACATAAAGGAATCCACATTTTTGTTCAAGAAGACATTTTCCCATAGAAGTAATAAAATTCTCCTTAATTAAACATGACGATAATATTTAGAATATATTTGTGGAAATTTGTTTGTCAAATCTTAACAGTATTCAATAAGTAATCTTACCAAGAACACCCTGATCCACAGGGGAAATCAATCCTATTTCCAAATAATTAAGAAGATACGCTCTAACCCTTTTAGGAAAATAGATTACCAATCTATTAGTATTATCAATTTAATATCATGACAGGATCGCATATACGACACGTAAGGCATGCTAGTGGGTCCTAGACTACCCGGACATGGCATAACAGTAGCTACGCACGGACTCCCGTAACCTCGTGCGTATGTAGCCCCCGCAAATAATAGCATTTATTCATTCAGTTCACCTATGGGGACAATTCCCCCTCACAAAGTTAGAAAGGAGACTTACCTCGCTCCGAAATTCCATAAACGAACTCCAAGCCTTCCCGACAACTCCGATCGATGCGCAATGCTCCAAAACTACCCAAATGATGATAAACCAATGAGAATATACTCAATTGTTTGCTAAAAATTCAGATTAAATAATTTCCCAACTCCGCTTAGTGAAATGACCAAAATGCCCTCAGGCCCACGTGCCCGGATGCCGAATTTATCGAAGATAAACTCTACCCATAGCTTTACTAACTCAAATATACGATTTACTCCTAATTTCATGCTCAAATTCGTGGTAAATTCCAATTTATCAAGTTTTCTAGGTTTTCTTCAAAATTCCCGAATTTCCACCATTGTCATGTTCAAATCCATGTAATAATCTTGTATTTAACTTAAAAACATGAAGAAGTTACTTAGCTTGTGATTCATGACGAAAATCTTCCCTTCAGGCTCCTCCAAAATCGCCCAAACCAAAGAAGAAGTGAAGAAATGACCAACAAATCTCGGTTTTAAAATATTCTGCCCAGGTCGTTTTCCGCACCAGCGATCCAACAACCGCACCTGCGATTCCGTAGGTGCGACCAAACCTCCGCACCTGCGGCTCTCCTCAGCTCGAGCCAAGTCCGCACCTACGACCCATAACCTGCACATGCGACCTCGCAGGTGCGGAAATACCATCGCACCTGCGCTCCTAGCCGGACCCCCAATTCTTCGCACCTGCGGCGTCCAAGCCGCACATGCGGCTCCGCACATGCGGATTTTCCATCGCAGGTGCGGTCGCAAAATGACAGCAACTTCAACTCTTTTCAAACTTCAACTTTCGATTCGTTAACCACCCGGGATCCACACGGGACCCTGTCCAATTACACCAACCTATCCCGAAACATAACACGGACTTGCTCAAAGCCTCAAAACACATCAAACAACATCGAAACGACGAATCGCTCTCTAATCCAAATCTTTAAGACTTAAGAAATTTCAACTTCCACATCCGATGTCGAACCCTGCAAATCACGCCCGATTGACCCCAATTTTGCACACAAGTCATATTCGACATTACAGACCTGCTCCAACTTCCGGAATCGCATTTCCGATCCCGATATCAAAATTTCCACTCCCGGTCGAATTCTTCCAAAACCTTCAAATTCTTACTTTAGCCAAATAACCTCGAATTGACTTTCGGATATCCGAATTCACTTCCGATCACGCACCTAACTCCAGAATCACCATACGGAGCTATTCCTAGACTCGGAACTCTAAACGGACATCAAAATCATTGAAATGCGCTTTAAGCCAAATTTAAGAAATTCTTTCAAAAATGTTGATTTCCACAATATACGCCAAAACGCTCTCGGGTTATCAAAATCTCGATCCGGACATACGCCCAAGTAAGAAATCACCATACAAACCTACTAGAACCTTCGGATCCTGATTTCGAGGTCGTTTACTCAAAATTCCAGTCTTACTTAATTTCTTCAACTTAAGGCTTCTAAACTGAGAATTTTCCTTTCAATTTAACTCTGAACCTCCTAAATTTCAACTCTGACAATACACACAAGTCACAATACCCGAAATGAAGCTGTTCATGACTCCCAACTACTGAACGACGCGCTGGATCTCAAATCGACCAGTCGGGTCGTTACAAGCGGGTTATTATCGCCGATTTGTGGAGGGATTTTCATCTATCGCAGCTCCGATGACTAGGTTGACCCAGAAGGGTGCCCAGTTCAGGTGGTCGGATGAGTGTGAGGCGAGATTTCTGAAGCTCAAGATAGCCTTGACCACGACACCAGTGTTAGTTTTGCCCATAGGTTCAGGGTTGTATACCGTGTATTCTGATGCTTGGCGGGTTGGGCTTGGGGCAGTGTTGATGCAGGATGGCAAAGTCATAGCATATGCTTCTTGTCAGTTGAATGTCAATGAGAAGAATTATCCAGTTCATGACTTGGAGTTAGCAGCGATTGTCCATGCCTTGAGGATTTGGAGGCATTACTTGTATGGTATGCCATGTGAGGTGTTTACGGATCATAAGAGTTTACAGTATCTATTCAGGAAAAATGAGTTGAATATGCGGTAGAGAAGGTGGTTATAGTTGCTGAAGGGTTATGATATCATCATTCTTTATCATCCGCGGAAGGCCAATGTGGTGGCCGATGCTTTGAGCAGGAAGTCTAGCTTATTTATCAGTCGGGGAGCGACCTCTTGCGTTGGATGTTCAAGCTTTAGACAACCTATTTGTGAGGTTGGAGGTTTCTAAGACTGGTAGTGTGTTGGCCCATACCGTGGCCCGTTCTTTATTGTATGACCGTATTCGGGCCAGGTAGTATATTGATCGTCATTTATGTGTTCTTAGAGATACAGTCCGGCGCGGAGGTGCCAAGCAGGTTACGGTTGATGATGAGGGAGTTCTACGGATGCAGTTCCGTATTTGTGTACCCGATGTTGATGGTATTCGTGAGTTGATACTACAGGAGGCCCATAGTTCCAGGTATTTCATTCATCCGGGCGCCGCAAAGATGTACAAGAACTTGCGGCAGCATTATTTATGGTGGAGGATAAAGAAGGATATTGTAGCTTATGTAGCTCGGTGCTTGAACTGTCAGCAGGTTAAGTACGAGCACCAGAGACCCGGTGGTTTGATGCAGCAGATTCAGCTTCCTGAGTAGAAGTGGGAGCGTATCACCATGGACTTTGTAGTTGTACTCCCACGGACTAAGAGGATGTTTGATGCGGTTTGGGTTTTGGTGGATAGGCTGACCAAGTCAGCGCACTTCATTCCGGTATCAGTTTCATATTCAGCGGAGAAGTTGGCAAAGATATATATGAGAGAGATTGTTCGATTGCATGGTGTGCCCTTAGCCATTATATCAGACAAAGGTACTCAGTTTACCTCCCATTTCTAGAGAGTTTTTCAGCGAGAGATGGGTACACAGATTGAGCTCAGCAAAGCATTTCATCCTCAGACGGACGGACAGTCCGAGCATACTATTCAGATCTTGAAGTATATGTTGCGGGCTTGTGTTATTACTTTTGGTGGTTCATGGGACCAGTTCTTGACTTTAGTTGACTTTGCCTACAACAACAGCTACAAGTCGAGCATTCAGATGGCTCCGTACGAGGCGTTGTATGGTAGACGATATCGGTCTCCAGTCGGATGATTTGAGCTAGGAGAGGCTAGGTTATTAGGTTCCGAGTTAGTCCAAGATGCCTTGGACAAGGTGAATATTATTCAGGATAGACTTCGTACAACTCAGTCCAAGAAGAAGAGTTATGCGGATCACAGAGTTCGAGATATGGCATTCATGATAGGAGACCGGGAATTTCTTCGAGTGTCGCTTATGAAGGGAGTGATGAGGTTCGGGAAGAAGGGCAAGTTAAGCCCTAGGTACATTGGTCCATTTGAGGTTTTGGATAAGGTAGGAGAGGTGGCCTACAGACTTGCCTTTCCACCGAGTTTATTAGTCGTGCACCAGGTGTTTCATGTGTCTGTGCTGCGGAGATATATTGCGGATCCATCTCATGTACTTGATTTCAGCAGGGTCTAGTTGGACAAGGATTAATCGTACGAGGAGGAGCCAGTAGCCATATTAGCTCGACAGGTTTGTCAGTTGAGATCGAAGAGTTATCCTTCGGTTCGTGTTCAGTGGAGAGGTCAGCCTGTTGAGGCAGCTACCTTGGAGTCCGAGTCCGATATGCGGAGCCGATATCCCCATATTTTCCCAGATTTAGGTACCTTCTATGTCCGTTCGAGGACGAACGTTTGTTTTAGAGGTGGAGATTGTGATGACCCAAAAGGTCATCCTGTGTAAATTTAGCAAAAACTATGATTTGAGGCCCCGAAAGCCTTCGTTAATCTCACCTCGATGTGCGTGTGTATCCCGGGCGCGTCGCCGAGAAGCTTTTACGTGGAAACTTGATAAAGAGTTGAATTTATAATAATTAATTGAATAAAGTTGACTTTGGTCAACATTTTATATAAACGGATCCAGACCCATGATCTGGCGGTCCCGAAAGGTCCGTAGAAAAATATGGAACTTGGGCGTATGCCTGGAATCAAATTTTGAGGACCCAAGTCCGAGAAATGAATTTTTTAAAGTAAATTATTTTCTGAAAAATAATAAAGGCTATGAAAATGAACCTCGATGTGAAAAATGCGTTACCAGGCCCGTGTTATGGATCTGGAGCCCAGAACAGGTTCAATATGTGTTATTTAAGTTATCTGTGATATTTGGTAAGGAACGGACTTGATTTGACCGGTTTAAGATCAAAACTGGGAAATTGAGAGTTAATGATGTTTTGAGGATTTTCAGAGAATTTGAAATTTTGTTTGGAACGTGATTTAATGTTATCGAGGTCCGAATGTGATTCCGAGACCGGGAATGGTTCTTTTATGTCATTTATGACTTGTCCGCAAAATTTGATGTCATTCCGAGTCGTATAGGTCGGTCCGATGCATATTTATAGAAATCAAGAACTTTAAGCTTCTTAAGTTATGGTTTTAGGGGTTTTGGGGTGTGATATAGATTTTTAGCATTGTTTTGAGTGTTCCTGGGCTCGAGCAAGTCCGTATAAAGATTTGGGACTTATTTGTATTTGTGGACGAGGGATCGGGTGGGCCCAGGTGCCTCCCGGACCCCCAACGAGGCAAAAATCCAGCTAAAACACTGTTGGTGCAGCTGTAGCTGGTGTGACCGCAGGTGCTGTTGCCCAGTCGCAGGTGCGGGACCGCTCCTGTAGTCCCAGCCTCGCAGGTGCGCATCTTCCGCAGGTGCGGACCATTTTCCGCAGGTGCGAGACTGCAAGTGTGGCCCCCAACTCCGCAGGTGCGAACCCAGCTCCCCCGGCCAATGTCTGCAGGTGCGGCCTTGTCCTCGCAGGTGCGGTCCCAGGGTCGCATGTGCGGTGCTAGGGTCGCAGGTGCGGAAACCCCTGTAGGCATACTGTTTTGAAAGTGCAAAACTCGGGTTTCCTTCATTTCCTTCATACCAAAAACCCCATTAGAGACTTGTGAGCTTGAGAGGAGCACACCACGACCTACCTACTTTTAAGGTAAGTTAATTCCTTCCTAATACTAGTTTCATGCATGAATAATTAATGGGATTACATACTAAATTAATGAAAATATAAAGAATTGGGTAGAAAATTAGGGCTCTTAAGAAATTGGCGTATTGCCCGTTTAATGCTATGAATTCAAGTAGAAACTTCATATTAATGATCCTTAGGCTATGGGTGAGTGATTCCTCTGAGACTTTTCAGGATTCGAGCATGCGGGCCCAGGGTCGAATTTTAGTATTTCTGGAAGATCGATAGAAAATGTATAATTAGGATTCGGAAATGGTTTATTGAGTAATTATTGATGTTGATAAATAAATTATGTCTAGATATTATTGATTCGGAGTTGGATTCAAACGTAAAGGCTGTGATTGAGGCTTGACTTGCATTTTTGAGCCGAGGTAAGTGTTTGGCCTAGCCTTAGCTTGAGGGATAAGGTGTAGAGTCTGATTTACTATGTGTAATTCATGTCCAATGTATAGGCAGGGTCAAGCATGCCCGTGAGTCAATTGTGATGAATCGTACAGTGTTCTTAGTATTCTCCGTACTATGAGTAATTGGTGGTTTAGAAGTGATACATTGATGTTGTTTCATGACATGGGGAGTTATTGTGTTGTTTGTTTCAGTTGAGGCTTTTACTGTTGAAATTATATTTCTGATGCGAGGTTGGTTATAGCTGAGTCCCTTGCCGGGACGATAGAATTTTATTGAATATCTCCATACACTTGAGACTTCTTATTGTTGATTTTCACATTATATTGTTTATTGTTTATTATTTATCGCACGAGGGGACATGCCGTGCTGATTGTTATTATTTATCACACGAGGGGACATCCCGTGTTGATCGTTTATTATTTATCGCACGAGGGGACATGTCGTGTTGATTGTTATTATTTATCACACGAGGGGACATGCCGTGTTGATCGTTTATTATTTATCGCACGAGGGGACATACCGTGCTAATTGTTTATTATTTATCACACGAGGGGACATGCCTTGTTGATCGTTGATTATTTATTGCACGAGTGGACATTCCGTGCTGAGTGATTGCGAGATTAGGCACGAGGGGACATGCCATGCTTCTTTGCTGTTCATTATCTGCTCTGAGACGTTAAATTCCTTCTTTTACTTGTTACATTTCAGTTATTACCCTGTTCTAATGTGCTAGCATTTTGTTGCCCCTTTTACCCCCAGTATGTTCTCCCCGTATCTGTTTTACTTGCTTATTTCCGTCGATATTTTCCTGTTATTGTATAGAATTGGCGTAGGTACATATATTGTTGTCGGCCCTAGCCTTGTCACTACTTCATCGAGGTTAGTCTCGACACTTACTTAGTACATGGGGTCGGTTGTACTGATGCTACATCTGCACTTCTTTATGTTGTGCATACTACGCAGCCGGACCCAGTGGCCACTGACAGTCGGAGCATTTCATCAGTTCATATAGGGGACATCGAGGTAGACCCGCAGACGTTCGTGGGGCTTGGCGTCACCTTCTACCCTTCACTTTCAGCTCTGTCTTATCTTATAGTTTCAAAGACAGTCATATGTACTTATTTCAGACCTTTGTATTTATAGACAGTTCGTGAGTATGTGACACTAGTTCTGGGATATGTACATGGGTTTCATTTCGATGTTGCTATATTATTTTGAATTTAGTTAACCTTCATATTGTTGACCATCGATGCCTTAGTTATCTTGTTCATTTCAATTGTTAATGAGTTTATTTGGTTCAAACGTTGGCTTGTGTAGCGGGTTCAATGTTAGGCGCCATCATGGCCCGAAGGTGGGATTTTGGGTCGTGAAAATTAAGGACTGTCAGTGATTGGACATTGATTAGACCATTTCTTTCCCCCTAAAACTAGGCTAATTTAATGTGACAGAGCTTCTTGAAACTGGTTCATTATTTGGGTAAGTACGAGAATTTGAACTGAACCATAAATGGATAGAGTCCTGCTCATGTATGACTACTTGAATTAATACATGTATGGAGATGAGAACGTACCTTGTCAGTCATGTAAACCAGCATGGATGAACCAGGTTCATCCTGTTAAAAATCTTTATTTTGCCTCAATTCACAAAAATAGAGAAACATCATTAGCAACTAGGGAATCATATTAATACATGGCAGAAGAGTATGGCAATAAAGACATAGTACTGAGCAATGACTAATCTGATTAAGTACCTAATTAAAATTTCTATCCAGAAAACTTGCCCCCTTTTTTTCAATTTGTTTTTCAATTAGGTGATCTTAATCATCCCTAATTCAAGCTTGTTTCTCTCATAATTCTCCCTACTCAATGCTTTGGTAAATATATCAGCAATTTGATGATAAATAGCACAGAATTCGGTTGAGATCATCCCATTTTCATAGTTATCCCTCAGAAAATGGTGCATAACATCTATGTGCTTAGTTCTCTTGTGATGAACCGGGTTCTTAGTCATACTAATTGCACTAGTGTTATCAAAGCAAATAGGAATTCATCCCACATCTATACCAAAGTCCAGGAGTTGTTGCTTGATCCATAGCAACTGAGCACACCAGGAGGCTGCAGCCACATATTCTGCCTCAGCAGTAGACAAGGCTACTGAATTTTATTTCTTGGTGGCCCAAGAGACAAGGCAGGAGCCCAAAACGTGAGCCATTTCTGAAGTACTTTTCCTATTAACCAGGAAACCTACATAATCAGCATCAACATATCCTACAAGGTCAAAATTACTACCTTTAGGATACCAAAAGGCACAAATCAGTGGTGCCCTTCAGATATCTCAAAATTCGTTTTACTGCAGTGAGATGGGACTCCTTTGGATTGGCTTGAAACCTAGCACATAGTCCCACACTGAACACAATATCAGGTCTACTTGCAGTAAGATATAGTAGAGACCCAATCATCCCTCTGTACGTCTGCTGATCAACGGATGAACCAGGTTCATCCATATCCAATTTTGTAGTTGTGGCTATTGGTGTATCTATCTCCTTTGAATCTTCAATTTTGAACTTCTTGAGGATTTCTTTCACATACTTCTGTTGATGAATCATTGTTCCATGTGGAGTTTGTTTGATTTGCAGACCTAAGAAAAAGGTTAGCTCACCCATCATACTCATTTCAAACTCACTCCCCATTAATGTAGCAAATTCCTTGCTGAGCTTCTTAGTTGTTGCCCCAAATATGATATCATAAACATATATTTGTACAATCAGAATATCTTTTCCCTTTTCCTTTAGGGATAAAGTACTGTCTATTTTGCCTCGTTTGTACCCACGTTCCATCAGGAATTTTGACAATCTCTCGTACCAAGCTCTAGGTGCTTGCTTGAGACCATAGAGAGCCTTTTCAAGTTTATATACATGATCAGGTGATTCTTTGCATTCAAAACCAGGAGGCTGTTTTACAAATACCTCTTCCTTCAAATAACCATTGAGAAAGGCACTCTTGACATCCATCTTATGTAGAGTGAATTCCATGTGTGCAGCAAATTCTATAAGAAGTCTGATTGCCTCCAATCTTTCCACGGGAGCAAAGGTCTCATCATAATCAATTCCCTCTTCTTGGTTGTATCCTTGAACAACCAGTCTTGCCTTGTTTCTTGTAACAGTTCCATCCTCATCGAGTTTGTTTCTGAAGACCCACTTGGTGCCAATTATTGATATGTCCAGTGGCTTGGGTACCAAGTGCCATACTTGACTCCTCTCAAATTGATTCAGCTTATCTTGCATGGAAGTTACCCAGTTAGTATCTTTCAGGGCTTCATCAATGTTCTTTGGTTCAATCAAGGATAGAAATGCATCAAATGCACACAGATTTTTCACAGAGGATCTAGTTTTGATTCAATATCTCAAGTCTGTTACGATGTTCTCAAGATGGTGAGAACTCTGATATCTGTGTGGTTTAAGAACCAGTTGTTCACTTCTGGATTTTTCCATGTTGTCTTGTTGTTGTGGAACAAGATCACCGCCAGTATTTTCATGAGGAATTCCCCCTGTCGAGTTGCGTGGGGTTGTTGAACCTGATCCATCATCTGTTCCATCTGCTATAGGTGCTTCAATGTAGTCATTGCTCCTCACAAGTCCCAACTCCTCATCTTCTAGTTCTTATCTCTCAGATAAAGTGTTAGTTTCATCAAAGACAACATGTACACTTTCTTCTACACACATAGTTCTTTTATTGTATATTTTAAAAGCTTTAGTATGTGTTGAGTATTGCAAGAACACTCCCTCATCACTTCTGGGATCAGATTTTCCTAAAGAATCTTTGCCATTATTATGCACATAACACTTGCATCCAAAAGCCCTAAGATGGGATATGTTGGGTTTTCTCACTTTAAGTAATTCATAGGGAGTTTGCTCTACCAGAGGTCGGGTCATGCATCTATTGATAATATAACATACAGTGTTAATTGCTTCTGCCCAAAAGTTGTGAGGTAGTTAGCTTGATAGAAGCATGGTTCTTGCCATGTCTTCAAGAGTTCTATTTTTCCTTTCAACAACCCCATTTTGTTGTGGGGTTCTAGCAGCAGAAAATTTGTGATTCACACCATGTTCATCACAGAACTCGGCAAACTTAGCATTCACAAACTCAGTACCATGGTAAGATCTAATGGATGCTAGTTGATATCCTAATTGATTCTGAATCTTCTTGAAAAATGAGGTGANTGACCATTTTCTTACTTTTGAAAGAAGACCTTACCTGCTTCCCCCTTGCACATGCCTCACAAACCTTGTCTTCTTTTAACTTAATGTTAGGAAGCCCTACCACTAAGTCCTTAAAGACTAGCTTGTTAAGTTGAGTAAGACATGCATGACCAAGTCTTTTGTGCCACAGGAGGGGATCACTGTCCAACACACTAAGGCAAGTGAGTTCATTGTCATACAGTGTGGACAAGTCAATGGAATAGATATTGTTCATTCTTTTTCCCTGCAAAACAATCTTGTCAATAAGCAGGTTGATCACAAAACATTTTGTGGAAGTAAAAATGACAAGGTTACCTCTGTCACACAGTTGTGACACACTGATTAGGCTATATTTGAAGCCATCTATCAGATACACATATTCAATTGAACGTGTGTCATCTTTACCTACCTTGCCGACCCCTATTATTTAACCTTTCTTTCAATTTCCAAAGGAGACATTTCCTCATTTGAGTTTTTCAAGTGAAAGGAACCGTTCCTTGTTCCCTGTCATATGCTTAGAGCAGCCACTATCCAAAAACCAAAATTGGCTCTTTCCGTTCACTTGTACCTTCAAAATAAAATCAGGGGTTAGTTTTAATAACCCAAACTAGTTTGGGTCCTTTTCCATGAGAGAATGGATGAATCAGAATTTTTTTGGCCCAGTTTGGTAGCCAGTTTTTCTTATTAATGAATCTCTCATTTTTCTAACTGGCCTTTTCTTTTGCAGAACACTCATATTTATAGTGGCCCGTCTTCCCACAATGGGTGCAAATTTTATTTTCAGGGAGAGTGAGATACTTGCTTTTGGGATCCCACTTAGGAAATTGACTCCCAAAACCAAGCCCTCTCCGGTTGCTACTATCATTCTCTTGGAGACATATTAAAGCATCGGAAGACTTATTCCGCATATGTGTTCTATCAAATTCATGTTTGACTTTGCCAAGTTCTTCTTTAAGAGATCTTATCTGCTCATCTTTGTCATACATTTTATCTTTCAGTTTACCTAAGTCTTCTTCTAACTTAGCATGAGAGTGATCAACTACTTTTTTACTGGATCCTAGTCTTAACTTTAAATTTTCAGATTTTAGTTCTAGAATCTCAGGTTCGAGTGGTTGAACCTGGTTCATCAAGACAATGTTTTTCTTTTCAGATTCACTGACCCTTATTTCCAGGTTCATGCATTTTGCTCTCAGCATTGCACACTCTTTAGATAGTTGATCTTTCTCTTTAGTTGTCTCCTCAGAATCATCAATGAAGTCAAGTAGGAACTCAGAGAGTTTCTCCTTAGATAGAAACTTTATTTTTGTTTTAACATGTGAGATACTTACATGTGGTTGTTAATAAGTCTCCTCATCATATTTTCCAATTGCCATGAGAGCCTGATCTTCTGTCTCACCATCTTCTGATTCTTCATCTGAACTTTCCCCCCAAGCAGCAACCATAGCCTTTGTGGTATTTTTCTTGGGTTGGACTAGTTCCTTCTTCCTGTTCTTTATTTCATATCTCTCCTTCCTCCATTCTACTTCCCACTGGGGGCAGTTCTTGATGAGATGATCAGTTTTTCCACACTTGTAGCATTCCTTATTAGCTGGCCTTTCAAGAGCCTTTGCCTTGTTGAAGTTTCCTCCTCTAGAGATGCATTTCTTTCTCATGATAAAGTTTCTGAATTCTTTGGTGATCATGGCCATCTCATCATCCTCCAGATCTGCTCCCTCTGTGATCCTTAGTGCTAGACTTCTTTCCTTCTTTGGGGCATCCATTTTCATGGTCTGCCTTCTGAGTTCATAAGCAGTAAGGTTGTCAATCAACTCATCCAGTCTAAGGGTTGCCATATTTTGGATTCCTGGATGGAAGTTATCTTGCTTTCCCAGGAAATAGGCAGAACCCTTGTCAAAATATTTTCAACCTTGTCTTCTTCAAGGATGACTCTTCCAAGAGACTTGAGTTCATTAGTCAAGGTTGTGAACCTTGTGTACATCTCCTGAATTGTTTCTCCTTCTTTCATAGTGAAGTTTTCATACTGAGAGTTTAGCACTGTACCTCTAGACCTCATCACTTGAGTTGTTCCTTCATTAGACACTTGTAGAGTATCCCAGATTTCCTTGGCAGTGGTGCAGCTTTGGATTCTGCTGTATTCATCTGGGCCTAGTCCACACACTAGCCACTTCTTGGCCTTGGAATTCTTCTCCCATTTCTTCAGATCCTCAGCTGTGCAATCAGCCCTAGTCTTAGGCACATCTACTATTTCAGCAGTTTTCTTCATTGTTGCAAGTGGTTCATCAGCGACTATGTCCCAGAGTTCATAGTCCTCTTCAATAAGGTGATCCTTCATTCTATTATTCCACCAAGATTAGTACTGGCCATTGAAGAGTTGTGGCCTTGCAGTTGATTGACCTTCCCAGTTCCCAGGTGGTGCACTCATCTTGATCTTTTCCTAGGTGTTAGCCTCTTCAAGGATAACCTGCTCTGATACCAATTGATGTTTTAGACTTCAATACTACACAATATTACAAGTTAATTGTGCAGTACCCAATTTTCGAGTGTTGTCTAATAAGAAGAACCTGGTTCTTCTTAGTATACTACTTACTACTGTTTGCGGAATAATAAAGCAGTAATAGTAAAGACACAGGGATTTTTACGTGGAAATCACCTAGCTCAAAAGGTGAAAAACCACGACCTACTCCTCAGTAGGATTTGATCAAACTTTTCACTAAAACTCTGAGCCAAAACGGACTTACAAAATAAACTCTTTTGTAATCCTAGGACTAACTCTAATCCTCTTTGTATCAACTAGCCTCTAGCTAATTTCTACAGACTTCATGCTAACTCTAACTTGATCAATTTGTACCTATTGCAATTGCTTCTAAGTAAGCTGAAAAGATACAATGTTAAAACTCCTACTACAATCAACTAGACTCAATACACAAACAATGGAACTGTTTCTTCTAGTTGAACTGTAGCCTTTGTATCGCACAACAATTCTGCTTGCAAAATATCTCTGGAACTTTTGCTTCAGATCTTGATTCACTTTAGTACTTGTGCGTCACTTCTTTCAGCAGTAATACATTGATTATTTATAGATTCCGTTTGTTGAGTCCATGATTCAATTCTGATCCAACTCTTCCTTGGTAAACGAGTTTGATTGTAACTCAACTTCTTTCCTCTATTTCTGTCCTAGCTGAAATCAACTTCTGTCATCTCTATCAGTTTGCAACCTTTTCATATTAGGAGACATTCTCTTAGTTCTTTGATACTTAGCAATCACTGATATCTCGTAGACTTGTACGATTCTTGTACCATCTACTTCATTCAGATGTGTATGCTATGATTGACCAAATTCAACTTGTCACCTTTTGTCAATCTTCAAAACCCATTCAGTGACATGGGCCAACATAAGAAAACCTCAAAACATTATTGGTTTTAAATCAAAAGTCATAGATCTTACTCGAACAATCAGAGGAGCCCGGAAAATGTCATGAAAGACCGTAGGGGAAGTTGGACCGCTCCAGGTTCACCTGAGGACCTCATGGTAGTGTCAAACCGGCGTGGGGTGAAGCAAGGGCTAGGAGNGGGGGGGGGGGGTAGTCGTTAGGGGTTAAATTAGGTAAGAGTGAATCTTGGTTGTTGATCAAATTTGATCAACGGTCCAGATTACACACAGGATTGGGTTGGGTAGGATAGGGTATTGGGCTTGGGTTGTTGGGTTAATTCGATTGGGTCTTGGACTGGTTTTAATTGGGTTGGGGTCAGATTAAATTAGGCTATAATTTAAATAGAAAGGGGCTAATTGTTAAATACCCATTAAAATTAGATAAATAATTAATAAGAATAACCAATAATTAGATAAAATGAAATTAAGGCTAATTAGGTGAAATTAAGGTAATTAACTAGTATTAAAATATAAGATGACTGATTATTGAATTAAAATAGCATAAAATGTGTAATTAGGCTATAATTGCAAAGATGTTGTAATTATAGCCAAATAATGCCAAATTGGATAATTTGTTAAATAATTAAATCTTAATAGGATTATAAATGATATATTGAGCTAAGAAATATTTTTGAAATTATTTGTAATGCAATTTATGAATAATTATTTGATAAAATAACTGAATAAATTAGAAATAAATTGATAAAAATATGGAATATTATGGAAAAATACCAATGCGATTTTTGAGGAAAAATTGGGTATCAACACAGCCGGACAAGAGGTGAAGCCCCAATGACAGCTACGATTAGGGGAAGAGATAGAAGCGGAGCTCAGTCTTAAGCTCGAACATCAACACCTATTCTACAGTCTCAAATGGATCTAGACGCGAAGGTTCTAGGTCAGTCAGTACATGTTGGACTAGCCCATATCACAGAAGGATTTATAGCTACTCTAGTGTTTCATAACAAGGGAATAGTTGAAAGCAACGGGGTCGATTTATATGAGCCGTGAAGTTTAACATTTTAGATTATCAGGCATCGCGACCTATGACTTCGTGCCAAGTGGAAAATTCCACCGTCAAGGAATAGATTGCGGGGTCATGTGTTATATATGTTTCTGCTTGGAATGTATAAGGCCGGAGATGTTGCAAGAGATAAAGCTGGGAATTGCGGTATGTCAGTCTCCTTAATAATCCTATACCTCAGTACCAAAGGAGTTATTCGAACAACTTTAAATCTACAGAAGGTCGACTCAGTGTGGAAGTCACGGTTGCGGATTTTGGGGTGCTCCAGAGGGAGTACAATGGTTGACGAGCTTCTAGACTATATGGTTCGTGCCATGAATTATCTGTGTAGAGTTTTAAATTTGTGATCATTGTGTGTCAATAGAGATAAGAGTTACCCCAAAAGAATAATGAAAAGTATATGAATAGAAGGGGTAGCTCAACAATGTTGAGTTAGCATAATAAAAGAAGAAATTGGCCGCCGGTGTTTGTGACAAGCCTATGAAGAGGGTGACCAGCCAATGCAACATCAATTACTTGACTCAGTTCTCATAAATGTTTTTGAAAGAGTTTGTTTCTCGAACTTTCCATTTTGCGTGGCGCATAAGGTTTGAACGGTTTCGTCAGGTCATATGACAGTGTCAGAATATGCCATCAAGTTCGATAAGTTAGCCCGTCATACTCCTACGTTGGTTCATATAGCCAGAGGGCGAGTCCCCAGACTGATTAAAGGACTCAAATATAATTGTAAAATTTAGGACGACTCAGGGCAGGTTGATACTTCATTTCGGCTAGTGATAGAAATTGTCCTAGACTTGGGAGAGTCATATTTCATCAGAACACTCAGGCTACGTGCCCCATTGCAGTTACAACTCAACTTACATGTAGAAGGTGGAGGTTAGACTCCTAGAGGTGGAGACCAAGCCTGTTGGTATATTTTCTATGGTAGGGCTGAGGTCGTTACATTAAATGGTGTCATTACAAGAACAATCTGTAATTATTATAAAGTGATGATTTACTGAACTTAATATGGTTATGCGTAACTAATAAAATTCTTCTAATATGCTCTACTCTTGGGTGAGCTTCGTAACTCAAAAATCTACTTGTGTGAACACTAGTATTGAGAAATTTTATGGAGATAGCTATGTATATCATTACGTGTTATAATTTTGTTTAACGGAAAATATTTGAAAGAAGAAAATGGAATGATTCGATTGGCGGTGTGCATATTACTTGTGATTCAGAACTGAGGGCGAGATCCTCGCATTTTGATATGATTTGGTATCTTTAAATCGGGCTACGAGCAGCGGTGGAAGTTATGTAGGGATGAGGTCTTTGTGATGGAAATTCTTGTGTTTAAAGTCTCCCTTGTGAATTAAAATTTTACTATAGTACTGGTAGGGAGTCATGCATGTAAGGCTTATTCAACAATTTATGTATAAAATAATGATAATGATCATAATAATAATAATAATAATAATAATAATAATAATAATAATAATAATAATAATAATAATAATAATAATAAAAGTAGTACTAATAATAATTAAATAAATAAATAATGAAATAAACTAATTAATTAACTGTGTATAATATGCCAAATCCGTGTCAGAATTATTGAGCTTTGACCCGCGAGGTATGTGCTGCCCATGTGGCGTTAAATGAGACACGTTAAGTCAGGCATATAATTATGAGGTCTTCATGAAGCGCACCTCGTCATCAGTATTGTGAAGGTTGAAAGGAGATTATTGTTAACGTGAAGCTGTTCATAATTCGTAATTGGCTATCAACAACTATTAAGAAAATAGAGACGGTGAGTATGGGCAGCCTTGTGTATATTCCAGTTCGTGAGGTTGGATATTTCCCCCAGCAGTGTTCTAACTCATACAGTCGCTCGGTCTTCTCTAATCGAGCATATCCGGAAGCGGCAGGATGGTGACCCACATTTGGTTGTTCTTAAGGACATAGTTTGGCACGGTGATGCCAAGCAGGTTATAGAAGGAGATGATGGTATTTTGAGGATACAGGGTCGGTTATGTGTGCCTAATGTTGATGGCCTTCGTGAGTTGATCCTTGAGGAGACTCACAGTTCCAAGTATTCTATTCACCCAGGGGCAGCTAAAATGTACCAATATTTGGGGAAGTATTATTGGTGGAGAAGGATGAAAAAGGACATTGTGGCATATGTGGTTCGTTGCTTAAATTGTCATCAGGTAAAGTATGAGCATCAGAGACCTGGTGGTTTGCTTCAGCGGATAGAGATTCCTGAGTGGAAGTGGGAGCATATCACTATGGACTTCGTTGTTGGACTCCCACGGACTCAGAGGAAATTTGATGCAGTTTGGGTTATTCTGGATAGGCTGACTAAATCAACACATTTCATTCCAGTGGAAAGTACCTCTACTTCAGAGCGATTGGCTGAGTTATATATTCGGGAGATAGTTCACCTTCATTGTGTGCCCGTGCCTATTATTTCTGATCGGGGTACGCAGTTTACTTCGCACTTTCAAAGAGCAGTTCAGCGTGAGTTGGGTACCCGAGTAGAGTTAAGTATAATATTTCACCCTCAGACTGACGGTCAGTCCGAGCGTACTATTCAGATATTAGTGGATATGCTCCCCTCTTGTGTTTTTGACTTTGGAGGTTCATAGGATCAGTTCTTGCCATTAACGGAGTTTGCTCATAATAATAGTTATCAGTCAAGCATTCAGATGGCTCCTTATGTGACGTGATACGGTAGACGGTGCAGATCGCCAGTTGGATGGTTTGAGCCGGGAGAGGCTCGGTTATTTGGTACATACTTAGTTCAGGAGGCCTTAGGTAAGGTCAAGATTATACAGGAAAGACTTCGTGCAACTCAGTCTAGGCAAAAGAGTTATGCTGATCGTAAGGTTCGTGATGTGGCATTCATGGTTGGAGAGAGAGTATTGCTTCGTGTGTCGCCCATGAAAGGTGTTATGAGATTTGGGAAGAAGGGTAATGTCACGACCCAGAATCCTAATCCAGGTCGCGATGGTGCCCAACGACGGGATTAGGCAAGCCAATATGAATTACACTAAGTGTTACCCTTCCCATTTGATTAAACAAGTCAATATTTACCAATTTTAAACAGTTAAACATGATGATAGCTTGATACGACAATAAAAGCATAACACTACATGGCCAAGAAATAAGCATATGTATGCCTATACAACCCAAAACCCAAAATATATACACTACGTGTGTGCCAGGAACTAGTGTCACGAGTGTCATGGGCATACTAACGGAATATACAAAAGGTAATAATATATACAAATCCACAGAATGGACGAATTAGACGGGGAAAACAACAAAAGTAAATGAAACTCCGTGGTGCTGCTGGGGATCGCCAAAAGAAGAAGCTCACCGTGAAGTCAAGTCCACTAGCTCAGGGTCTATCTCTGGTACAATAACCAGAAACACCGGCCTCAGAACCTGTACAGTTAAGTACAAAAGTGCAGCATGAGTACATATTAAATAAATATGTACCCAGTGAGTATCCCGCCTAAACTCGAAGAAGTAGCGACGAGAGGTCGACTCGATACTCACTAAGGTAAAACAATAATAACATATGATAGAATATAATGAAATACAGTAGGCACATCAGGAAATAAGCAACAAGTACATATCAAGAGCGTAAATCCAAACAACTACTGAATTAAGCAATAATGCACTTTCAAGGGTAAGACCACCGAAACGAAACAATAATCACCAAGTCTTAGATCCGCCGTGGCGTACGGCCCGCTCCCATAAGATACCTTCTAAACTCGTCGTGGCGTACGGCTCGATTCCATATGTGTACAATACCTCTCAACTCTGCCGTGGCGTACGGCCCGATCCCCCATATATATTTCAAATACATTCCAACTATGCCGTGGCGTACGGCCCGATCCCATATATATTTCAAATACTTTTCAACTCTGTCGTGGCGTACGGCCCGATCCCATATATATTTTAAATACTTTTCAACTCTGTCGTGGCGTACGACCCGATCCCATATATATTTCAAATACTTTTCAACTCTGTCGTAGCGTACGACCCGATCCCATATGTGTACAATACCTCTCAACTCTGTCGTGGCGTACAACCCAATCCCATATATATATTTCAAATACTTACTTTCCATTCAACAATTTTCCATAAAGCCTCAGAGGAACAATACTATACAAAACATAATCTCATAGTACATATGGCGTCACAATGAATCATATAAAGCATTGCAAGAAAGCATATAAAGCATTAAGAGGAAGCATATGAGGCATACAAGGCATTACGAGGAATCATATAAGGCATACAAGGCATTACGAGGAAGCATATAAGGCATTACGAGGAAGCATATAAGGCATGATGTGGGCCTAACTACCCGGACATAACAATGATAGCCGTTACGTACAGACTCTCGTCACATGGCGCGTACGTAGCCCCCAAACAATTTACACATAGCATATACATCACCTATGGGGACAATTCCCTCTTACAAGGTTAGAAAGGAGACTCACCTCGTGTCGAATCTACCCCTCGGACCACAATTGCGCCCGAAACTTCGAACCCTACTCCCGAGGACTCGCAACTAGCCAAAAGGTATACAATAATATCAATTCATGCACAATGCGGGAAATTATCTTAGTTATTTAATAAATCGCTATTCTTGAAGAATTCCCAAATTCCAACCCCGGTCCCGCACGCTCAAATTTCGAAAATTCTCGAAGGGATCACTCACCCATAGCCTAAGGATCATTAAGGTGTTATTTCTACTTGAATTCATGGCCTAAAATGGAAAATCACAATACTCTCAAGAGCCCTAAAATTACTACCTAATTCAATGATTTTAGATAATTTAGTAGGGAATTTAACTAGGAATTAATGTTTGAAACTAGTAAAACTATGGAACTTACTTACCTCAATAACAGTGGTGGAAGGTTCCTTGAAGAGCTCTTTAAAAAATTGAGGTGGAAGATGAAAATGGAGGAAATAGGCTAAGTCCCGTATTTAATAAAACTGCCAAGCGATTCCTTCACTGCGATCGCGACAAGAGCCCTGTGATCGCGAAGAGGAAGCTGCGATCGCGTAGAGCAACCAGCAGCCCAACCCAATTCCTTCTCCGCGATCGCGACCCACCTTCTGCGATCGCAGAGAAGGAAACCAGACAGCAAAAAATTAGTTTTACCAACTTAGCTCCCGGGGGTCCAAAACTCAACTGATCCCCTCGAGACACCGTCCAAAATCACCAGCAAGTCAGTATTCATGATACGGACTCGCTCGAACTTTCGGAACGCGAAAAACAACAAAGAAACTCAGAATTCAACCCCAAAACCAAATTGACTCAAGCTTAAGAACTTAAGATACTAGAATTCATTTCAATGCGGCGAAACCGGCCTATACTACTCGGAATGATTTCAAATTTTGCAGACAAGTCATAAATGACATAACAGAACTATTCCGGTCTCAGAATTTCATTCGGACCTCGGTAACATAAAATCACATTCCAAGCCAAAATTCAAATTCTATGAAAATCCTCAACACTTCATTAACTCTAAATTTCCCATTTTGATCTGAAACCCGTCAGATCAAGTCCGTTTCTTACCAAATTTCACAGATAACTTAAATAACACATATTGAACTTGTACCGTGCTCCGGAACCATAATACGGGCCTGGCAGCACAGGTTTCACATCGAGGTTCATTTTCATAAGCCTTTAGTATTTTCAGAAAACAATTTCCTTTAAAAATTCATTTCTCGGACTTGGGTCCTCGAAATTCGATTCCGGGCATACGCCCAAGTCCCATATTTTCCTACGGACCTCCCGGGACCGCCAGATCACAGATCCGAGTCCGTTTACCAAAAATGGTGACAAAGGTTAACTTTATTCAACTAGTTATCATACATTCAACCTTTTATCAAGTTTTCACATAAAGGCTTCCCGGCTACGCGCCCTGGCTGCACACGCACATCAAGGTGAGATTAACGTAGGCTTTCGGGGCCTCGAAACAGAGTCATAATTAAATTTACATAAGATGACCTTTTGGGTCATCACAATCTCCCCCTCTAAAACAAACGTTCGTCCTCGAACGGATGTAGAATCGTACCTGAAGTGCTGAATAGCTGTGGATACATGCTCCGAATGTCCTCCTCGGACTCCCAAGTCGCCTCATCGACTGGTTGGCCCCTCCACTGGACCTTTACGGCAGAAATTCTCTTAGACCTCAACTGGCGGTCCTGCCTATCAATAATAGCAACTGGCTCCTCCTCGAAGCCCAACTTCTCATCTAACTGAATAGTGTTGAAATCAATAACGTGAGAGAAATCGGCATGATAACCTTGGAGCATGGATACATGAAATACCGAATGAACTCCTGATAAGGCGGGAGGTAAAGAGATCTCATAAGCAACCTCCCCGACTCGCCTCAACACCTCGAAAGGGCCTATAAACCTGGGGCTCAACTTGCCCTTCTTTCCGAATCTCATAACGCCCTTCATCGGCGAAACCTTCAACATAACCTTATCTCCCTCCATAAATTCTACATCACGCGCCCGCTGATCTGCGTAACTCTTCTGTCTGAACTAAGCTTTGTGGAGTCTCTCCTGAATAATCTTCACCCTATCAGACGCATCTCTCACCAGTTCTGTGTCATATAACTTGGCCTCGCCAGGCTCAAACCACCCGATAGGAGAACGACATCGCCAGCCATATAAAGCCTCGAATGGAGCCATCTCGATGCTGGACTGATAATTTTTAATGTATGCGAACTCCGCCAAAGGCAAGAACTGGTCCCACTTACCGCCAAAATCAATCACACAAGCCCTGAGCATATCCTCCAAGATCTGAGCTGTACGCTCCGACTGACCATCAGTCTGAGGGTGAAATGCCGAGCTGAGATCTAACTGAGTGCCCATCTCACTGTGCAGTGCTCTTCAGAAGTACGAGGTGAATTGAGGATCTCGATCTGATATAATGGACACCGGCACCCCATGCAACCGGACTATCTCCCGAACATAAATCTGGGCCAGCCTCTCTGTAGTATAAGTAGTAGCCAGAGGAATGAAATGCGCCGATTTGGTCAATCTATCCACAATGACCCAAACCGCGTCAACCTTCCGCAAAGTCCGAGGCAACCCAACCACAAAGTCCATGGTGATGCGCTCCTATTTCCACCCAGGAATGGGCATCTGCTGAAAAAAGCATCCTGGCCTCTGGTGCTCGTACTTGACTTGCTGACAATTGAGACACCTAGCCACATACTGCACTATATCCTTCTTCATCCGCCTCCACCAGTAGTGCTACTTCAAATCACGGTTCATCTTCGTCGCACCCGGATGAACAAAATACTTAGAACTGTGGGCCTCTTCTAGAATTCTCTTCCTCAGGCCATCAATATTAGGAACACATAAACGGCCTTGGAGCCTCAAGATACCATCCTCGCCCAAAGTAACCTCCTTGGCCCTGCTCTGGACCACCTTATCCCGAAGCTCTGCAAGGCATGGATCATCAATTTGTCGATCTTTAATCTCCCCCAACAATGAAGGCTGAGCAACTACATGAGCCAAAACTCGACGAGGCTCCAAAAGGTCCAATATCACAAGGCGATTGGTCAAGGACTGAATTTCCAAGGCTAAAGGTTTCTCCTCCACTGCAATGTAGGCCAAGCTTACCCATACTCGCTGCCCTCCTGCTCAAAGCATCTGCTACTATATTCGCCTTACCCGGGTGATACAAAATAGTGAGATCATAGTCTTTTAACAACTCAAGCCATCTCTGTTGCCTCAAATTAAGGTCCCTCTACGATAATAAGTTCGGCAAACTGCGGTGGTCGGTGTAGACCTCACATGACACACCATACAAATAGTGCCGCCAGATCTTCAAAGCATGAACAATCGTCGCCAACTCTAAGTCGTGCACATGATAATTCTTTTCATGAACCTTCAACTGGCGCGAAGCATAAGCAATAACCTTGCCATCCTGCATCAACACAAATCCCAACCTGATGCGTGAAGCGTCGCAATACACGGTATACATCCCATAACCGGAAGGCAACGTTAGAATTGGTGCCGAGGTCAAAGCTGACTTGAGCTTCTGAAAGCTCGCCTCACACTCATCGGACCACCAAAACGGGGCATTCTTCTGAGTCAATCTGGTCAATGGAGCTGCAATAGAAGAGAACCCTTCCACGAATCGGAGATAATAGCCTGCTAGGCCCAAGAAACTCCTGATCTCTGTAGCTGAAGTAGGACGCGGCCAACCCTAAACCGCCTCAATCTTCTAAGGATCAACCTTGATACCTTCTCCGGATACCACATGCCCCAAAAATGCCACAGAATCTAACCAGAACTCGCACTTGGAGAACTTAGCATACAGCTTCAGTTCCCGCAAGGTCTGGAGCACCACTCTCAAGTGTTTCTCATGCTCACCCAGGCTCCGCAAATAAATCAAGATGTCATCATTGAAGATGATGACAAAGGAATAAATATACGGCCTCAATACCCTATTCATCAAGTCCATAAATGATGCTGGGGCGTTAGTTAAACCAAAGGACTTCCAGGAACTCATAATGGCCATATTTGGTACAAAATGCAGTCTTCGGAACATCTGAAGCCCGAATCTTCAACTGATGATAAACCGATGTCAAATCAACCTTGGAAAGCACACGAGCACCCTGCAACTGGTCAAATAAATCATTGATGCGCGGCAGAGGATACTTATTCTTAATAGTAACCTTATTCAGCTGGCGGTAATCAATACACATCCGTATAGACCCATCATTCTTCTTCACAAAGAGGATTGGAGCACCCCACGATGACACACTCGGCCCGATGAACCCTTTAGCCAAGATCTCCTCAAGTTTCTCCTTTAACTCTTTCAACTCCTTAGGAGCCATACGATACGGGGGAATGGAAATAGGCTGAGTATCTGGAGCTAAATCAATACAGAAATCAATATCTCGATCTGGAGGCATGCCTGGAAGATCTGAAGGAAATACGTATGAAACCTCTCGCACCACCGGCACTAAATCAATGGTCGAGGACTCGCCGGTGGTGTCCCGCACATAAGAAAGGTAAGCCAAGCAACCCTTCTCTTCCATATGTCGAGCCTTCATGAAGGAAATGACCCGGCTGGAGGCTCTAACTGAAGAACCTCTCCACTCTAACCTAGGAGACTCAGGCATGGCCAAAGTGACTGTCTTGGCATGGTAATCTAACACAGCATGATAAGGATATAGCCAATCCATGCCTAGGATAATCTCAAAATAAATCATATCCAGCAATAAAAGATCTTCTATGGTATCGAAACTACAGAAAGTGATCGGACAAGACCGGTAGACCCGATCTACCACTAAAGAATAACCCACAGGAGTGGACACATATATAAGAGAACCCAAGGACTCACGAGGGACATCCAGAAAATGAGCAAATAGTACTGAAACATATGAATACGTGGATCCTGGGTCAAATAGTACTGAAGCCTCTCTACCACATACTGAGATAATACCTGTGATTACAACGTCTGAGGCCACAGCATTTGATCTGGCTGGAATGGCATAAAATCTGGCTGAGCCTCCAGAAGACTAAACTCCCCCAGAGTGAACAGGAACTAACTGACCTCCTCCTGACTAGCCTCCTCCTCTAAGACCACTCCTGCCGACCTGTCCTCCACCTCGAGGTGGCCGGACTGCTGGTGCTAAACTCCTAGGGTGATAACTCTGCTGCACTGCGTTGCCCCGATACCTGGAACAATACCTCCACGTATGACCCGGCTCCCCACACTCGAAACAACCTCCTGGCACTATAGCCCGCTGCCCGAAAGAGAAAGAACCCTGAATAGCCGGAGGGCGGTGTGAACCCTCTGGTAAGGCACTGAAATAGGAACTAGAGGATCTCTGATGACTAGAATAATTGCTGGGTGCATTCTTGATAGTTGGAGGACGATAGGAACGCTCTAGCATAGCGCCGAACTGAGGCCTCACTGAGGCCTCACTGAACCACCTCGAGGGGGTAGTGGGGGTGCTTAATATGAAGGTCTGATGGGCTGACCACCCCCTAACTGACCCCTACTCCTAGCTGAAACATCCATGAACTCACCTGAGAACCTGGCCCTCTTGTCCCGCTGACCCTGCTGACACTGTTCCCTGCTCCTCAATTGATACCCCTCAATCCGTCAAGCTATCTCGACTACAAGCTGGTAGGGGTACCCATCTCCACCTCTCGGGCCATAAAGGCCCTAATACTTGGATGCAAGCCTGCCACAAACCGCCGCTCCCCTCGGCATTAGTAGGCAATATCATAAGGGCATGGAAAGATAACTCGGAAATCAGTCACTGACATATGCCCCTGCTCTAGTCGCTCAAACTAACTCCGTAGATCCTCCCTCTCAGAAGGTGGAATGTATCTGTCTAGAAATAGCTGAGCGAACTGATCCTAAGTGACAGGAGGAGAATCTGTTGGTATGCTGAGAATATATGACTGTCACCACCTGCGAGCCCTGCCCTCTAACTGAAATGTGGTGAAATCCACTCCATGGGACTCCAAAATCCTCATGTTGTGCAGTCTGTCCCTGTACCTATCAATGAAATCCTGAGCATCCTCACCTCGCTCACCCCCGAAGACTGGAGGGCGAAGTCGGGTCCATCTATCCAACTCTTCTGCTGGTCACTCTCTGCAACTGGCCTAGGCTCTAGGCTGCTACTACGGGCTGAACCCACCCACAGGCAGTGTGCCTGGGGTATGATGTGCTGCTGCTGCCTGACCTGTGGCTTTGGGATGCCTTCGTCCCCTACCTCGAGCAGGTGCTCTACCCCTGCCTCTACCCCTACCTCAGGTGACTGGGGTAGCGGCATCTCCATATGTGAGAGAATAGAAGAATAAGTTTGAGTACATCATAGTGGCGTACGGCCCGATCCCATATGTGTACAATACCTCTCAACTCCTCCGTGGCATACGGCCCGATCCCATATATATATATTTCAAATACTTACTTTCCGTAACAAATCCCTTTCTATTCAACAATTTTCCATAAAGCCACGGAGGAATAATACTATACAAACATAATCTCATAGTACATATGGCGTCACAATGAATCATATAAAGCATTGCAAGGAAGCATATAAGGCATACCGAGGAAGAATATAAATCATATAAGACATTACGATGAAGCATATAAGGCATGATGTGGGCGTAACTACCCGGACATAACAATGATAGCCGCTACGTAAAGACTCTCGTCACTTGGCGCGTACGTAGCCCCCAAACAATTTACACATAGTATATACATCACCTATGGGGACAATTCCCTCTTACAAGGTTAGAAAGGAGACTCACCTTGTGTCGAATCTACCCCTCGGACCACAATTGCGCCCGAAACTCCGAACTCTATACCCGAGGACTCGCAACTAGCCAAAAGGTATACAATAATATCAATGCATACACAATGCGGGAAATTATCTTTGTTATTTAATCAAATCGTTATTCTTGAAGAATTCTCAAATTCCAACCCCGATCCCGCACGCTCAAATTCCGAAAATTCTCGAAGGGATCACTCACCCATTGCCTAAGGATCATTAAGGTGTGATTTCTACTTGAATTCATGACCTAAAATGGATAATCACAAAACTCTCAAGAGCCCTAAAATTACTACCTAATTCCATGATTTTAGATAATTTAGTAGGGAATTTAACTAGGAATTAATGTTTGAAACTAGTAAAACTATGGAATTTACTTACCTCAATAACAATGGTGGAAGGTTCCTTGAAGAGCTCTTTAAAAACTTGAGGAGGAAGATGAAAATGGAGGAAATAGGCTAAGTCCCGTATTTAATAAAACTGCCCAGGGATTCCTTCACTGCGATTGCGACAAGAGCCCTGCGATTGCGAAGGCCAACTGGCCAGACCTCTGTGATCGCGACAGAGGTCCTGTGATCGCGAAGAGCAACTATGCCCGACCCTGGCTTGGCACTATACGATCGCGACCATGGGTTGCGATCGTGAAGGCATGGAGTCCGGCCTTCCGCGATCGAGAAGAGGAAGCTGCGATCGCGAAGAGCAACCAACAGCCCAGCCTAATTCCTTCTCTGCAATCGCGACCCACCTTCTACGATCGCAGAGGAGGAAACCAAAGAGCAAAAATCTAGTTTTTTCAACTTAGCTCCCGGGGGTCCAAAACTCACTCGAGCCCCTCGGGACCCCGTCCAAAAGCACCGACAAGTCCGTATTCATGATACGGACTCGCTCGAACTTCTGGAACACGAAAATAACAACGAAACTCAGAATTCAACCCCAAAACCAAATTGAATCAAGCTTAAGAACTTAAGATTCTAGAATTCATTTAAATGCGTCGAACCAGCCTATACTACTCGGAATGATTTCAAATTTTGCAGAAAAGTCATAAATGACATAACGGAACTATTTCTGATCTCGTAATTTCATCCGGACCTTGGTAACATAAAATAACATTCCAAGCCAAATTTCAAATTCTATGAAAATCCTCAAAACTTCATTAACTCTAAATTTCCCATTTTGATCCGAAACCCGTCAAATCAAGTTTGTTTCTTACCAAATTTCTAAAATAACTTAATAACACATATTTTACCTGTCCAGGGCTCCGAAACCATAATATGGTCCCGACAGCACAAGTTTCACATCGAGGTTCATTTTCATAAGCCTTTAGTATTTTCAGAAAACAATTTCCTTTAAAAATTCATTTCTCGGACTTGTGTCCTCGAAATTTGATTCCGGGCATATGCCCAAGTCCCATATTTTCCTACGGACCTCCCGGGACCGCCAAATCACGGGTCCGGGTCCGTTTACCAAAAATATTGACCAAATTCAACTTTATTCAATTAATTATCATAAATTCAACTTTTTATCAAGTTTACACATAAAGGCTTCCCGGCTACGTGCCCGGGCTGCACAAGTACATCGAGGCAAGATTAACGAAGGCTTTCGGGGCCTCGAAACACAGTCATAATTAAATTTACATGAGATGACCTTTTGGATCATCACAGGTAAGTTGAGACCTAGGTATACCAGGCCGTTTGAGATTCTTGATAGAGTGGGAGATGTAACAAAATAGACTTGCGTTGCCTCCGGGGTTATCCTCAGTTCATCCGGTATTCCATGTATCTATGCTCCAGAAATATCATGGTGACCCATTCCACGTGTTAGATTTCGGCTCTGTCCAATTGGACAAAGACATGAATTATGAGGAGGAGCCGGTAGCCATTTTAGACCGTCAGGTTTGTCAATTGAGTTCTAAGAGTTATCCTTCAGTTCGAGTGCAGTGCAGAGGCCAGCCCGTTGAGGCAGCTACTTGGGAGTCTGAGTCGAACACGCTTAGTATATATCCATACTTGTTTGCTAATTTAGGTAATCTTCTATGTCTGTTCGAGGACGAACGTTTGTTTTAGAGGTGGAGATTGTGATGACCCAAAGGCTCATTTTAAGAATTTAGACCCAATTCTAGGCTTATTAGCCATAAAAAGACTAATTTTAAAGATCGATTTACGTGCGCAAACCGGGCATGAAACCGGAAAGCTTTTATGTTAAAATATGAGAAATAGTAATTTTTAGAGTTAAAATTTGATTATAATTGACTTTGATCAACATTTTGAGTAAACGAGCCCAGATCTGTGTTTCGATGATCCCGGGAGGTCCACAGTAAAATATGGAACTCGAGCGTATGCCCGGAAATGAATTTCGATTGTCCCAAGCCTTAGAAATCAATTTTTGAAAGAAATTGTTTTGCTGAAATATTTATGAAATAAAGAAAAAAATTAATGTTTGAACTCATTGGTATCGAGCCCGTATTTTGGTTCCGGAGCCCGGTACATATTTGGTAGGATATTTAGGCCTTGCCTGTGAAATTTGGTGAAAAACGAAGTTCGTTTGACGTGATTTGGGCATCTGGTTGAGAAGTTATGAACTGTAAGTGTTCTTGAGGAAAATAATGAGTTTTGAGGTTTAATTCATAGTTTTACACATTATTTTCATGATTTGATCGCACGAGCAAGTCCGTATGATGCTTTTACACTTGAGTTCATGTTTGGTTTAGAGCCCCGAGGGCTTGGGTGAGTTTCAAATAGGTTTGGGTTGTGTTGAGCTCGTTCTTTCTTATGCTTCGACGTCGTTTCTTGAGGCATAAATGATATCATATTGAACAAATGAGCTCCGATTTCTGTTTTGAATGAAGTATTAGATCTGTATCATAATTACGGACCCATAGCAAAAAGATTCATCGAATTTGGACATCGTATAAGGATTTTATGGCATTTTACTAAGGTTACCAGATTTTTCAGGTTAATTACGAAATTGTCACTGACGGCGCATTAAAAATCTGCCATATTTGCGAATATTAAAACGTACATATCTCCTTCATTATAAGGTCAAATTGAGTTATTTAAAAGCCTAACTTGATTAGAATTTCACAAAGAATCCATTGGAGACATAAAATCGAGTTTTAGGATCATTTGGCACGAGAAACGAGGTCAAATAGCTGGCAGAAAAATATATATAAAACGGGCAGACTTCTTCCTCAAATTTTCGAACCCCACTGCTCTAGGAACAAATTCCTTCACCAAATATCATCCCCAAGTCATAGGTAATCAACTCTAAACTTTACTCTTTCAATTACTCTTTGTTTTTCATCACTTTTAAATCAAAATGCTAAGAATTTTCATGGTAAAAATTGAGGGTTTGGGTAGAATTAGGGAATTTTGTAAAAATCGAATCTTTACCTCGAATTGAGGTCGGATTTTGAAACTAATTGTATATTGAGTTCGTGGGTGAATGGGTAAACGTAATTTGGTCCGAACTCCGAGTTTAAACCAAGCGGGCCCGTGGTCGGGATTTCACTTTTTTTTATTATAGAAAACTTAGGAAAAATTATAATTTTCAATAAAGTTAGTTCCTTTAGACTTAATTAATGATATTGAGTTAATGATGATTAGATTCGAGTAAGTTAGAGCAAGATTCTAAAGGAAAAGGTGTAATTGAGCAGTGAGTGGCCTGCGAAATTGAGGTAAATGTTTGGTCTAACTTTGATATGAAGGAATATGAATCCCCACTTGTATGCTATGTGAAATGCATGGGCGTTGTGTATAGGTGAGGTAATGAGTATCTATGCACCACCCAATTTGCGTGTTAAGCATGATCCCTTTCCCGTTCCCAACTTAATTGATTCTTGTCTTAATTGTTCCATGTCCATTATTATTTCTATGACTACTTGGCCTTGTTATTTTATTGTTATATATTGTTGTGGTTATTTTGGAAAGAGTATCGGTAGTTTTAGCTGAATTCCTTATGGTACAAAATGGTTGAGCGGTTTTTCATTGTTTTTACGAATTATATATATATATATATATATATATATATATATATATATATATATATATATATATATATATATATATATATATATATATATATATATATATATATATATGATTGTTGTCAATTAATATCATTTCAATTCGTTGCCAATTGTTGTGGCAAGTGTATTAAAAGTGTTGGTCATTCTCTTGATTTATCATGGTACATAAAGACTGAGTTGGGTTGACAGCGTTACAGTGTTTACATATATTCTGGTTGGTTTTATTGTGAAATAATATTGGTTGAAGCTTACGAGCTATACTGTTTTCTATTTGAAATTTGTTGAAATAAAAGTGTTGTGAAAGACTTGGCCTGAACTGTGAAAGTTTTTGATGAATAAACAAAATTGCTATGATAAAGGGGCTGTGATAAGGGTGGATAATTGATTGTGATATTGTGAATAGCTGGGATCAGGTTGCACTCCGCAACAAGACAATAATAAGGGAGAATATGCATGTTTTACTGTTTATAAAATAAAGGTTCGAACACTCATTGTTTTATTGTCATTATTTCATACTATGCTTTTACTATTATTTTAAAGTGAAACTTGTTCTGTTTATAATTTGTCGAGACATAAATATTGTGAAAGGCTTTGACTTGAAAGGCGGTGATAAGGGGGCTGTGATAAGGGTGGATAATTGATTGTGATACGGGTGAATAAATTGATCGTGATACAGGTAAATAAATTGATATGATATGTCTCGTGGGATCAGGTTGCATGCCGCAACAAGGATCAATAAGGGAGGACAATTATATTTTTAATGGTTTTCAAAGAAAAACCAAGATTTGAAAACTACAATTTTATATTAATATTTTTCATATTTTGGCACTACTTTTATTTAAAGTTAAAGTTTGGAAACTTGGAAATCATTTGAGAGGTTGTTATAGCTGAGGCCTGGAAAAGACGACTGAGTTATTTCATTATTGTTGTAGTACTTAATTATTTGTTTAGATTTCCTTCTTATTTTATATTTATTGTCTCATAATATTTTTCTTGTTCGTGTAGAATTGTTTTGTTGTGTTATTGCATATATTATTGTCACATGTTATAAGTTGTTAATGCCCCGCCGTAGACTCGTCACTACTTCGTTGAGGTTAGGCTCGACACTACTCAGTGGGGTCGGTTGTACTGATACTACACTCTGCACTCTTTTGTGCAAATCCAGGTATCGACCAACAATAGAGATATTTAGAGCGACTATTCATTTATTCGGAGACACGAGGTATATATGTCGGCATTCGCAGATCCCGAGAGTCTTCTCCTATTTTTATAAATCTGTTTTATTATATTTAGAACAGTTACACTATTTCTTTCAACCCATTATTTGTAGTATTCTTTAGTAGTTCGTGAATTGTGACACTAGACCCTGGGGTAGTTCTAGAGTTTACTTATATAATTAGCTTGTGGCTATGTTTATTTAAGTGTTTATTATTATATGTTTTGAATTGTTCATTGAAAGTCAGTAGCTTAAGTTTATTTTATAATTGTTTATTATGTTTAAATGGATAATTAAAGGTAAATAGCTAATCGAACTCTAACATTGGCTTGCCTAGCAAGTGTGGTGTTAGGCGCCATCCCGATAACTAAGGTTGGGAATTTGGGTCGTGACAAACCCCTTGCATGCAAGTTCTGGAAATAAGACTTACCCGGATGAAGGACAATCTAGTGGAAATCTACCTTGATTCTTGAAGGTTTAATCAAGATTTGGGTGATTATGAAGCTAGGCTCCCTCTTTCTCTCTCTATATTGCTCTCCATTATCTCTAATTTCAGTAGAAAAATGACCCCAAATGAAGCCCCAAAGCCTACTAATCAAAATGGGGACGGGTTATGAAAATAGGAAAAAGAAGCCTCAGAAATCGGGTATGTGGTCGCATAATGGACCGCAGAACAGGAATGTTGGTCGCAAAATGGATCTCGGAATTGGTGCCCAGAACTTGTATGCACTAGACAGGTTTGCGGCCGTTTTGCTGTCGCATAACCACTATTGCGATCGCATAATGGACACAGGTTGCATAATGCCAACCTTTGGTAATTTGATCATAACTTTGTGTAAGAATGTCCAAATAACGAACGATTTGAAGAGTTAGAAACAAGACTCGAAGACCTTTCATTTGATAGGTTGTGAATCACATAAAACCTTATATATATTTAGATATTCTCGTTCAAAGTGTGGACTTATGCGAACTCATTTGGAATTTTAGCCTATTATGAAAATTTTCCAATTTGACTTAGACTTAGGCCTCTCCTTGGACCCCACATTACTTATACACTTATTTACCATATCCAATTCATTTACATCATATTTATAGCACATAATATATTATAATTAGCCTACCTGGCACCCCGAAATCCTAAATTACTTAGCAAAATATTTCGGGTCCTTACATTCTCCCCAGCTTATGATCATTCGTCCTCGAATGTGTCACGACCCAAATTCCTACTCAGGTCGTGATGGCGCCCAACACCGAAGTCAGGCAAGCCAACACTAGTTACTAACAAAATTACTTAAGCAAATGAGATGTTCAAACACTTACCCAGTTTTTAAATTTAAGGAGTCCTTTACTATAAGTGAGGAAGTGAAGAAAGTTGATTTAAAATAACCCAAAATCATTTGCCAGCATAAATGGAATTAGCAAAATACTAGCGAATCAACGAAGGGTGCCAAGACCTAGTGTCACAAGCCCACAGGCGACTAGTGGAATATACAAATAGAAAAAATGAATGTACAACTGTCTGAAAGAGGGTAGACAGAAATATCCCAAAAAAAATAATAGAATCTCCACAGTGCCGCTGCAGAACGCCAGGAAGAGCAGCTCACCGTGTAGTCAAATCCCGGTAGTACTCTCAGCGACGAACACCCGAATGGTGACCAGGTGCAACAACCTCAGAACCTGTACAATTAAGTACAGAAGTGTAGCATGAGTACATATAAACGAATATGTACCTAATGAGTATCGCGTCTAAACTCGAAGAAGTAGTGACAAGAGGTAGACGTGTTACTCACTAGGGTCGTCATCAATAATATGATTTAATGAATCTAAACAGTAATAACATTTATGGAAATCAAGTAGACATGAAGCATCAGTATATAAAGATAATGATCTCCCTGCGAGGTCCAAGTAACAATATTTAACAAAAATTACAAGTTTCTTTCTCACAGAACAATTTAATTGGTAAGAATAATAATAAGACTCTCAATCAAGCACATAGCATATAATATGCCGAGGCGTACGGCAGAAGCGACGCAGAAATTTAAATGTGCACTGCCGAGGGTCGAGCGACACGAACCATAGATGCATCCATTACCCCGCTCGCGAATCGATCATGCGACGCGGTTAACATAAATATAAGGCTACCCCGCTCACGAATTATACATGCGACACGGGTGCTCGTAGACATACACAGAATTATCAGGAAATTCCGGAATTTATCATGGATTATTCTTAAATTCGCAACTAGGAACACATATAAAGATATAGGTAAAGCACATAAAGGCATGCTTGTGAGATCCTAAATCCTACCCGACGCAATAGAGTAGTAGTTACGCACGGACTCTCGTCACCTTGCGCATTCGTAGCCCCCGCAAATAAGGACAATTCAATCATTTACATTTACCTATCGGGACAATTCCCTCTTACAAGGTTGGAAAGGAGACTCACCTCGCGTAGAATCTACTTCCCGGCCAAGAACGCGCCCGAAACTCCAAACTTTAAACCCGAGGACTCAAAACTAGTCAAGTGATATATAAATATGTCAATGCATGCTCAAAGTATGAAATTATCCTACTTATTTAGTAAATTCACTATTCTTGAAGAAATCCCAAAATACACCCCCGGGCCCACATGCTCGGGTTCCGGATATTTTCGAAGATAACACTCCCCCATGGCCTAAGGGTCATTAATATTATATGATTTCATGGTAGAAAAGTGGTGAAATTCCCTAAAGTTCATTAACCCTAAGTTTTCACTCTATCCCCTATGTTTTCCACTATTTAGATGTTAATCTACCTAAGTTTTGGTGTAATAATCTAACATTTTAGTAGAATTTACCTACCTCTTAGTAGCTAGGTTGTGGAGAGTTCTTCCTAAGCTCTCAAGTCTTCAATAGAGGTGTAAAATGGAAAGAATGAAGGAAATCATGTGTTTAAGTGAAAGTGCATTGCCTGGCCTACAGGGGTTCCGCACCTGCGGTCTCGCGCCTGCGAGTCGGGGCTCGCACCTGCAGAGTTGGACGGGAAGGACTGGGCCCGCACCTGCGGAGCTGGAGACCGCACTTGCGGATCCGCTCTTGCGTAGTTGAATCCGCACATGCGGAATTCTCGCACCTGCGAGGCTGGGACCACAGGAGCGGTCCCGCATCTGCGGCTGGGCAACCGCACCTGCGGTCACACCAGATCAGGTGCACCAGCTGAATTTTCAGGCTGTTTTTGGCCTCGTGTGGTGTCTGAGAGGTACATGGGCCCACCCGAGCCCCCGTCCAATTATACCAACAAGTCCTAAATAATAATACGGACTCGCTCGAGCCTTCGGAACACCCGAAACAACGCTAAATCTCAAAATCACCCCTCAAAACCCCTAGGATCAAACTTAAGAATTTCTAAGTTCTTGAATTCGGTTCCAATGCGCCGAACCGACCTATACTACTCGGAATGACACCAAATTTTGCAGGCAAGTCATGAATGACATAACGGAACTATTCCCGATCTCAGAATTCCGTTCACACCTCGATAACATAAAATCATGTTCCAAACAAAAGTTCAAACTTAAGGAAACTCTATTTCGCTATTTGGCGTCGAAACGCTCCTGGGTCATCCAAAATCCATTCCGGACATACGTACAAGTCCGAAATCATCATACAAAGCTACTGGAATTGTCGAAACTCAATTCTGATGTCGTTTATTCAAAATGTTGACCGAAGTCAAACTTGGCTTTAAAAGCCAACCTTAAGGAACCAAGTGTTCCTATGCTATTCGAAACACTTCCAAATCCCGAACCACCCACCCCCGCAAATCAAAAATCACGATAAGCCACTACGGGAAGTATTATTTGGGGGATCGGGGTCCGAATATGCAAAACGACCGATCGGGTCGTTACATTCTCCACCTCTTAACCAAACGTTCGTCCTCGAACGGGTCTAGAATCATACATGCAGTGCTGAATAAGTGTGGATATCTGCTCCGCATGTCCTCCTCGGGCTCCCAAGTCGCCTCCTCGACCGGTTGGCCCCGCCACTGGACCTTTACAACAGAAATTTTCTTAGACCTCAACTGGCGGTCCTGTCTATCAACAATAGCAACTGGCTCCTCCTCGCAGCCCAACCTCTCATCCAACTGAATAGTACTGAAATCAACAACGTCGGAGAAATCGGCGTGGTATCTCCGGAGCATGGATACGTGGAATACCGGATAGACTCTCGATAAGCTGGGAGGTAAGGCAAGCTCATAAGCAACCTCACCAACTCGCCTCAATACCTTGAAAGGACCTATGAACCTCGGGCTGAGCTTTCCCTTCTTCCCGAATCTCATAATACCCTTCATCGACGAAACCTTCAGCAAAACCTTATCTCCCTCCATAAATGACACATCACGTGCCCTCTGATTCCCGTAACTCTTCTGTCTGGACTGTGCTGTGCGGAGCCTCTCCTGAATTAACTTCACCTTCTCTAAAGCATCTCTCACCAGGTCTACACCAAATAACTTAGCCTCACTAGGCTCAAACCACCCGATAGGAGAACGACATCGTCGACCATATAAAGCCTCAAATGGAGCCATCTCGATGCTGGACTGATAACTATTATTGTAAGCAAACTCGGCCAAGGGCAAGAACTGGTCCCACTGGCCTCCAAAGTCAAGCACACATGCTCTGAGCATGTCCTCCAATATCTGAACTGTACGCTCCGACTGACCATAAGTCTGTGGAAGAAATGTTGTGCTGAGATCAACCTAAGTGCCCATCTCTCTGTGCAATGCTCTCCAGAAGTGCGAGGTGAACTGAGGACCTCGATTTGATATAATGGACATCGGTATATCGTGCAACCAGACTATCTCTCGAATGTAGATCTGGGCTAGCCTCTCATAAGTATAAGTAGTAGCTACAGGAATGAAATGCGCCGATTTGGTTAACCTATCCACGATAACCCAAACCGCGTCAACCTTCTGCAACGTCCGAGGCAACCCAACCACGAAGTCCATAGTAATGCGCTCCCACTTTCACTCAGGAATAGGCATCCGCTGAAGTAGGCCCCCTGGCCTCTGGTGCTCATATTTAACCAGTTGGAAATTAAGACACCTAGCCACATACTACACAATGTCCCTCTTCATCCGTCTCCAACAGAAATGCTGCTTCAGATCATGATACATCTTCATAGAACCAAGATGGACATAATACCGAGAAGTGTGCCTCCTCTAGAATCCTCTTCCTCAAGCCATCAACATTAGGAACACACAATCGACCATGAAGTCTCAGAACACTATCCTCGCCAAAAGTAACCTCCTTGGCACCACCTTGAACCACTGTCTCCCGTAGTTCTGCCAAACATGGATCATCGTACTGTCGAGCCTTGATCTCCCCCAATAATAAAGACTGAGCACCCACATAAGCTAGAACTCGACGAGGCTCCGAAAGATCTAATCTCACTAAGCGATTGGCCAAGGACTGAATGTCTAAGGCTAGAGGCCTTTCCACTGCTGCAATATAGGCTAAGCTAGCTATACTCTCCGCCTTCCTTATCAAAGCATATGCTACTACATTCGCCTTGACCGGGAGATAGAGAATGGTGATGTTGTAATCCTTTAGTAACTCAAGCCACATGCGCTGCCTCAAATTAAGATCCCTCTATTTGAACAAGTGTTGAAAGCTGCGGTGGTCCGTATACACCTCACAAGACACCCCATATAAGTAATACCTCCAAATCTTAAGAGCATGAACAATCGCCGCCAACTCCAAATCGTGCACAGGATAATTCTTCTCATGAACCTTCAGACGGCGCGAAGCATAAATAATAACTCTCCCTTCCTGCATTAATACACACCCCAAGCCAACGCGTGAAGCGTCGCAATACACCGTATACATCCTCGAACCGGAAGGCAATACTAGAACTGGTGCGGAAGTCAATGCAGTCTTGAGCTTCTGAAAGCTGGCCTCACACTCATCAGACCACAAAAATGGAGCATTTTTCTGAGCCAATCTAGTCAATGGGGCTGCAATGGATGAAAAGCCCTCCATAAATCGCCGGTAGTAGCCTGCTAGACCCAAGAAACTTCTGATCTTTGTCGCTGAAGTAGGACGTGGACAACTTTGAACTGCCTCAATCTTCTTAGGATCAACCTTGATACCCTCTCCAGATACCACATGCCCCAAGAATGCCACGGAATCTAACCAAAACTCACACTTGGAGAACTTAGCATATAGTTTCTGTCCTCGCAAGGTCTGGAGCACAACTCTCAAATGCTGCTCGTTCTTTTCCAGGCTACGTGAGTAAATCAAAATGTCATCAATTAAGACGAGAACAAAGCAATCAATATACGGCCTTAACACCATGTTCATCAAATCCATAAATTCTGCCAGGGCATTAGTCAAGCCAAAGAACATCACTAAGAACTGATAATAGCCATATCTCGTACGAAAAGTAGTCTTCGAAACATCCGAAGCCCGAATCTTCAGCTGATGATACCCCGATCTCAAGTCAATTTTAGAAAATACTCTGGCACCATGTAACTGGTCAAACAAATCATCGATGCACGACAATGGATACTTGTTCTTAATAGTTACCTTGTTCAATTGGCGGTAATCAATGCACATCCGCATAAACCCATCTTTCTTCTTTACAAATAGAACTGGAGCACCCCACAGCGATACACTCGGCCTGATAAACCCCTTAGACAACAACTCCTCAAGATGCTCCTTCAACTCCTTTGGAGCCATACGGTACGGGGGAATAGAAATAGGCTACGTGCCTGGAGCTACATCAATACAAAAATCGATATCTCGATCCGGAGGCATGCCCGAAGGTCTGAAGGAAAGACATCCGCAAACTCTCGAACAACTGGCACTGAATCAATCGTTGGAAACTCGGCGGTGGTGTCCCGCACATAAGTAAGATACGCCAAACAACCCTTCTCGACCATATGTCGAGCCTTCAGGAAGGAAATATCTCTACTGGCTGCACTAGCTGAGGAACCTCTCCATTCCAACCTAGGAAACTCGGGCATGGCCAAAGTAACCGTCCTGGCATGGCAATCCAAGATGGCATGATGAGGAGATAACCAATCCATGCCCAGGATGATCTCAAAATCAACCATGTCGAGCAATAGAAGGTCCGCTCTAGTCTCGAACTCACAAAAGGTGATCACACAAGATCGATAGACCCGGTCTACCACCACAGAATCGCCCACAAGAGTGGACACATATATAGGAGAATCCAAGGACTCGCAAGGAACATCCAGAAAACAAGCAAATAAGGCTGCCACATATGAATAAGTAGATCCCGGATCAAATAGCACTGATGCCTCCCTACCATATACTGAAATAGTACCCGTGATCACGGCGTCTGAGGCCACTGCATTTGCTCGGGCTGGAATATCATAAAATCTAGCTGGAGTACCTGAAGACTGACCTCTGCTGAACTGAATAGGAGCTAACTGAGCTCCCCTGACTAGCCTCCACCTCTGGGACAACCTCTACCAGCCTGTCCTCCACCTCTGGGTGGATAGAGCACCGGTGCTGAGTATATAGGCTGATAACTCTGCTGAACAGTCTTGCCTCGAAGTCTCGGACAAGTCCTCCTCATATGGCCTGAATCCCCACACTTATAACATCTCACTGGAGGCATGGCATGCTGCCCTAAAGAAGAAGAACCCTGAATAGCTAGTGGACGGTGAGAAACCTTTGGCATAGCACTGAAGTAGGTACTGGGAGAACCCTGATGACCTAAATACCCGCCGGAGTAACCCTGAATGGCTGGTGGGAGGTAAGAACTCTCCAACATGGCGCTGAGATAAGGCCTAACTGGAGCACCACGGAGAGGTGGTGGAGGAGATGAATATGGAGGCCTGCTAGGCTGGCCTTTGCTGAATTGACCCTTGCCCCTGCCTGGGGCACCTCGGAAATCTCCAGAAAATCTAACTCTCTTATCCGACTGACCCTGCTCTCTGCCCCTCGATCGTTAGCCCTCAATCCGGCTAGCTATCTCGACCACAAGTTGATAAGAAGTACCCATCTCCACCTCCCGGGACATATTGGCCCTAATAGCTGAGTGCAACCCAACTACGAATCTGCGCACTCTCTCAGCCTCTTTAGGTAGAATCATGAGGGCATGACGGGACAACTCTCAAAACCTGGCCTCGTAATCTGTCATTGTCATATGCCCCTACTCCAGCTGCTCGAACTGATACCGCAGCTCTTCCCTCTCGGAGGGTGGAATATACCTGTCCAGGAATAGCTGAGTGAACTGCTCCCATGTGAGAGGAAGGGAACCTGCTGGCCTACCCAGGATGAATGACTACCAGTATCTGTGGGCCCTGCCTTCTAGCTGAAAAGTAGTGAAATCAACTCCGTGGGACTCCAAAATCCTCATGTTGTGCATTTTGTCCCTGCACCTATCAATAAAATCCTGGGCATCCTCGCCCTTCTCACCTCCGAAGACAGGAGGGTGCAACCGAGTCCATTTATCAAGTAACTTCTGCGGATCGCCTTCTGCGGCTGGTCTAAGCTCAGGTGCTACTGTTGGCTATGCTCCACCCGCGGGCAGAGTACCCGGAGTCTGATATACTACCACTGCATGTCCCACGACCTGGGTGGTAGGGGTATGAACTTTCCCTCCCGCCAGAGATGTAGCAGGATCCACTGGAAATAAACCATCCTGAGTCATAGTATCCATGAACCGCATCATACGGCCCATGACCTCCTCGAAGCCTGGTGTAGTCATAAAATTCATCGGAGCTGGATCTGCTGGGGGCACCTCACCCTGCTCCTCAGGGATAGGATCCTATGGTGGTGCTAATTGAGTAACTCTGTGACGCCCTCGTCCCCTACCTCGGGCCGGTGCCCTCCCCCGGCCTCAAACTACGGGGGTAAGAGCATCTCGTGGGCCTGGAATATCAACTGCACGAGTCCTCACCATCTGTGAGAGAGTAGATGAATGAGATTTAGTAAGACCATCGACTGCACAATAGAATAAGAATAAAGAGAGATTTTCATAACACCCTGTATCCTCCCGAAGATAAACATAGACGTCTCCGTATCGATCCGCAAGAATCTACTAGGTTCTCCTGTGACTTGTGAGACCTACGTGAACCTAGGGCTATAATACCATGTTGTCACGACCCTAATTCCTACTCAGGTCGTGTTGGCACCCAACCCTGAAGTCAGGCAAGCCAACACTAGTTACTAACAAAATTACTTAAACAAATGAGATGTTCAAACACTTACCCAATTATTAAATTGAATGAGTCCTTTACTAAAAGTGAGGAAGTG
Source organism: Nicotiana undulata (assembly GCA_005239495.1). NCBI lineage: Eukaryota > Viridiplantae > Streptophyta > Magnoliopsida > Solanales > Solanaceae > Nicotiana > Nicotiana undulata. Next base: position 36,932 of record ML252611.1, on the reverse strand, counting down.
AAGCAAGTTGATTTAAAATAACCCAAAATCATTTTCCAGCATAAACGGAATTAGAAAAATACTAGCGAATCAACTAATGGTGCCAAGACCTAGTGTCACAAGCCCACATGCGACTAGTGGAATATACAAATAGACAAAATCAATGTACAACTATCTGAAAGGGGGTAGACAGAAATATCCCAAAAAATAATAGAATCTCCACAGTGCCGCTGCAGAACGCCAGGAAGAACAGCTCACCGTGTAGTCAAATCCCAGTAGTACTCTCAGCGACGAACACCCGAATGGTGACCAGGTGCAACAACCTCAGAACCTGTACAATTAAGTACAAAAGTGTAGTATAAGTACATATAAACGAATATGTACCCAGTGAGTATCCCGTCTAAATTCGAAGAAGTAGTGACGAGAGGTAGACGTGTTACTCACTAGGGTCGTCATCAATAATATGATTTAATGAATCTAAACAGTAATAACATTTATGGAAAGCAAGTAGACATGAAGCATCAGTATATAACGATAACGATCTCCCTGCAAGGGCCAAGTAACAATATTTAACAAAAATCACAAGTTTCTTTCTCACAGAACAATTTAATTGGTAAGAATAATAATAGGACTCTCAATCAAGCACATAGCATATAATATGCCGAGGCGTACGGCCGAAACGACGCAGAAATTTAAATGTGCACTGTCGAGGGTCGAGTGGCACGAACCATAGATGCATCCATTACCCCGCTCGCAAATCGATCATGCGACGCGGTTGACATAAATATAAGGCTACCCCGCTCATGAATTATACATGCGGCACGAGTGTTCGTAGACATACACAGAATTATCAGGAAATTCCGGTGCACCAACTGCATTTTCAGGCTACTTTTTGCCTCGTGTGGTGTCCGAGAAGTACCTGGGCCCACCCGAGCCCCCGTCCAATTATACCAACAAGTCCTAAATCATAATACGGACTCGCTCGAGCCTTCGGAACACCCGAAACAACGCTAAATCTCAAAACCACCCCTCAAAGCCCCTAGGATCAAACTTAAGAATTTCTAAGTTCTTGAATTCGGTTCCAATGCGCCGAACCGACCTATACTACTCGGAATGACACCAAATTTTGCACGCCAGTAATGAATGACATAACGGAACTATTCCCGGTTTTGGAATTTCGTTCGGATCTCGATAACATAAAATTATGTTCCAAACAAAATTTCAAACTTAAGGAAACTCTATTTCGCTATTTGGCGTCGAAACGCTCCTGGGTCATCCAAAACCCATTCCGGACACACGTACAAGTCCGAAATCATCATACGAAGCTACTGGAATCGTCGAAACTCGATTCGGATGTCTATTACTCAATATGTTGACCAAAGTCAAACTTGGCTTTAAAAGCCAACCTTAAGGAACCAAGTGTTCCTATGCTATTCGAAACACTTCCAAATCCCGAACCACCCGCCCCCACAAGTCACAAATCAAGATAAGCCGTTACAGGAAGTATTATTTGGGGGATCGGGGTCCAAATACGCAAAACGACATGTCGGGTTGTTACACAATGAGAGGTAGAGTCCTCCCCAAACAGCTAACATAACAAATCTCTTTTCTAACCTACCTCAAGTCCCTAAATTGTGACTAGCTCACAAAATTTTCAGAAATTTCGGCAGCAGCTCCTTTGTAACTAGGCCTATCCACCTGGCAGAGAACCACCAAAACTATCCTAACAACACATTCACAACTCGACAAAGCACCACAATTTATGTATCCATAACACTAATCTCAACATTACAAGCACTACATTATCATAATGATACCTGAACATGGACTGCACTTTTTTAAATCATAACACCTATAAGGTACCTTTCCAATCAAAACTAATTGTCATACAATCAAGCAAAATATTTTCTTTCCAAGACACTTTCGGCCTTCAAGGTAGCCTCCTCCACTTTTATGCTTTGCCATAACAGATTCAAGGAAACAATCCCAACCCCCAAACTTATCTAACAAGGATGACAGCTAGATACCTCGCAGAAGCTAACTATCCATTAACTTCACCTTCAATAATTTTCACCGGGATGATGCACAGAGGATCTCCAACTACCTTCTTAGACATAGACATATGAAAACACAAAATACATGAGGAACAACTACGGGAAAACATCATACTCCTAGTGCAGCCTAATGGGAAATACACTTATGTACCCTTCATTATCAATTCACATAACATCTTTAGGGGAAAATATTGAGAATAACCTATTCACCCTCCTAAATTCTAAATTTCTATGCGAACACCCAAACTAAACTTGTTATGAACTTCAACGATTACTCTAAGATGTGCTATCAGAAATTGACCATAAAATTACCTATCGAATATATGTGATCACAGGGTGATGCTTTCTCTTTGACACGTTTGAATCTTCAATACCAAATAGATCCAATACAATGAGGAACATCGGAGTTAAAGATTGGGCTGGAATTATTCAGGAATCCATTAATGTGCAGAGCAGAGTATTTCATGAGGTTATATGTTAAGAGACACGAAGATTACTAATAATGTTGACGTCGTTAATCATTATGACTACATCAATTATTAGACAAATGATGCATAGAGGTAACTAGCATGCATTGATAAGGTGGGAACCATGTATGTGATCCTGAGATCTAAAAGAAGTGGGTCTTTCTAGACATGAGATACACGGGAGGAATGATCGGGAGGATGAAGACGCTAGCATCAGTTATCTGTCACGACCCCAAATCCTAACAGGTCATGATGGCGCCTATCGTGGAACTAGGCTAGCCAACCATCACTTTACTACGCATTTATTCAATTATAACAGTTCACAATATAACAATAAGCATGCAACCATAGCACAAATAATATAATTATGTTTTAGTGTCCCCATAATATTCTAAACAACTTCCCAGAACTGGAGTCAATAGTCATGAGCATCTAAGAATAAATAAATCTAACTGTGCTAAAACTATAATATATGTCTCTGAATCAAATGCTAAGACTAAATAAGGAAGGGAAGTGGAGAAGCTGTGGACGCTGGACAGCTAACTCGAAATCCCGTGAATGCTGCTATCGAACCCGCATCAGCTACTGCTGCGAGGTACCTGGATTTGTGCACGGAGGCACATGGAGTCTTTATGAGTACGCCAACTCAGTAGTAATGAAAATAAATCACAGTCTGAGTATATAACACACAGTACAGATACACAATTCCACAAAACCAGTAAACGCCAAGTCACCGAGTAGTATTTATCAAATAATAAATTCGAAATTAGTTTTCAGAAATTCCTTGAAAACATGTGAAATACCAGTATATCTCAATAAAATTCTCAGTAAAAACCAGTTCGAAAATAAAGTAAATTGTAGTTCGAAGACTTAGAAAAATCATAATAAATCTGCCCCTCGGGCCAAAATCATTTATCGTAACCATTGCCCTCAGGCATCTTCTCAATCACTCAGTATCAATCACCACTCAGTGTCATCATCACTCAGTATCATCATCACTCAGTGTCAGCCCCGCGGGCAATCATCACTCAATATCGGTATCGGCGCTCACTGGGGGTTGGTACAGACTCCGGAGGGACTCCTACAACCCAAGCACATTAATAACATAAGGCCTGAAAGCCTCCTCACCACTCTCCTGAGGCCTGAAAGCCTCCTCACCACACTCCTGAGGCCTGAAAGCCTCCTCACCACACTCCTAAGGCTTGAAAGCCTCCTCACCACTCAGTCAGACACTCTGAATTTTCCTTTAGGCCATAAACATACCGGATTCTCGACCCAAAACAGTGTTTCATTTTTCAATAAATAGTATCAAAATACTCTTAGTGTCAAAACAATTTGTCAGGAAAAGACTGAGTGTAAAATCATAGTGTATTAGTGAGTAAAATATAGTAACACAACCCTTAAAGGGTAAACAGATCGGCACTAGGCCCCAAACACGGCTTACAGCCCAAATCTTATCATAATAAAATAATACTAATTAAGCATAGACTTAAAAATCAGTTTCGCAACTCAATAGTTGCCTAAGTACGGATGATATTTCCAAAGTTCCAACCTTTTCATTTCCAAACCCATGAAAGGGTGCATAGTCCGGGGTTTCATACCCTCATGACAGGATTTAAAGACATTACTTACCTCAAAACTAGCCCGGAATTATTCCGCAATGCGCTTGCCTCTCGAATCAACTTCCGAAGGCTCCAAATCTACTAGGTTAAGATTTTTATCATCAACATATGCTTAAGGAATAAATTCCAATTGAAAAATATTGAATTTGGCTCAAAATCCGAATTCGGTCAAAACCCGACCCCCAAGCCTACGTCCCGAAAGTCAGAAAAGTTTCCAAAAAAGTGTTTTCATCTTCTCACGATTCCGTACATATAAAGAACACCAAAATCGGAGTTCGTTTGACCCCTCAAATCGACCCTTGAAGGTCTCATAATCTCATGCCCCAAAATCCTATTTTTCTACTGTTTTTCATGAATTAAAAGCTGGTATTATGGTCTAAAATCACCCATAAACGAGTTTTAATAATCAAATTACGTAGCTATGTGATAGCCACTTATTTTCTCCTTCAACATTCGTCCAAATGGTGAAATAAGGGTTTAAGTTGAGGAGGGTTTAACTATATAACTGCCCAGTTATTTTCTCTCCGCGATCGCAGCCTTGGCCCTGCGATCGCACTGACCAATTTCCCAAACCTCTGCGATCGCAGCACTATGCATGCGATCACACAGTGCAATTGCCAGCCAACCCCACGCGCCTATTTTCCTCTGTGCGATCGCAGCCTATTCCACGCGATCGCACTAACTTGTCCTCCTTCTACTCCGCGATCGCACCTCCCTTCTCGCGATCGCATAGAACAATCTGAGCCTAACCATAATAAACTCTCTACGATCGTACTACTTCACCTGCGATCGCAGTGAACAAAATCACTGTGCAAAAAAACCAGAAAACCATCAATTGTTCTAAGTCCAAATGAGTCCGTTAATCACCCGAAATCAATCCCGAGCCCCTCGGGACCCCAACCAATCTTACCAACATATCTCATAACATCATTCAAACTTAGTTGCACTCTCTAAACACCAAAACTAACATCAAAACACCAAATTTACATCGGATTCAAGCCTAAGAACTTTGATATTTCTAAAATTCACCAATGATGCCGAAACTATCCAAATCAATTCTGTTTGACCTGAAATTTTGCAGACAAGTCCAAAATGACACTACAAACATGTTCCAACTGTCGAAAATATATTCCGCCCCGATAGCCTATTTTCCACTACCGAGCGGAATCGCCAAAAACTAACTTTCACCAATTCAAGCCTAATTCTACACCAGACATCACAAAATTATTCTGAACACACTCCTAAGTACCCAATCACCTAACGAAGCTATCCGAGCCATAAATTTTGCATTCCGAGGTCGTTTATCAATAAGTCAACTCTTAGTTGACTTTTTCCCATTTTAAGGCTATTTTTAAAGGCTAATTGCCTGAACCCTTAGTACAACCATTCGATTTCAATCCTATCAGCTCTAATACATCAAATACAGTATAACCAATCTATATCAAGTCAATAACAATAAATAAAAATGCAGGTTTCACGTAACGACAGACCGGGTCGTTACATTATCCTTGGGAGGCTACGAGCTACGCAAGGGATAGTAACAATTGCTCCTTTCCATACATGCCTTGCCCGGTGATAGTAAGCTCTATGGAGGAGTAGTCAAGTATGTTAAATCAGTTGTCTCCTTGAGTGTAAGGAAAATCAGTTTAGCTCAAAATGGTAAGATTCTTGCAACATGGATGTGAAATAGACTTCAAAAGAAATCACATGAAGTTGAATTACACTCCTAACATTAACCTACACAAGGAATCTATTCCACAACTGCATGAGGGTGAAAAAGAAGTCAAACACATATGAGATTATAATAATCCAAACAACTTAACCCTTCCCGATGATTGACCCGATATGAGGTAACTAAAGATACGACAACTTGTCTTTTGAATCAGTATGCTTAAGGTATGTGCAAGAACCTGGAAACATCTATTCTCAACCCTTTACGAGTGAAACCATATAGCTAGGAAATCTTAATATGAGGATGAAATCATGTATAGGTTAGAGGGGTCTTAATTGTAGACATGATGGTCCGGGGGGAAAGACAAATAAAACTCCTATCCACCTAAGAAGGTGGAATGCCAAGGGTAGCAAAACTCCCCGCACATGACAATGACATTGTCAATTATTCTAGAACTCGAGTGTGGAAAGGCAACAAAACCCAATGGAACAATATAGAATAATCATGGGAGGTTTGCAGATGTTCTTAATGTGTTATCCATATTCCTTAACTCGAGGTGTACCCATATGCTAATAAAAAATAGGAAAACATAAAGAAGTAGGCATTGTGCTATGATATCCCCCAAAGGTGATTTTAGTATTAACGGCGAGCCTATTAAGGGTCCTTATGAGAAATGAAGTGTTATAGTGACACATAGGAAGACACGTTCTCTCATAGTTATCGAACAAGTGTTGGGAAACTAGCTCAATGAATTCACTAACTAAGGAACACAATTAACACACGTTGTGGATGTGTAAGGAGAAAATAAATATTTGTTATGCGTTTGTCATGCTTCAGCTATATTAATTCCAAACTATAGTACAAGACCATGTCACGAACAACCACAATACTAGGAACAAAGTGAGCTACTTACTGTGGAATGATCTAAGTGGACATGAAAGTCATACGGAGATGAGCAAACAAAATATCTTTCTCTTCAATCGATATGTAAACCTATGATAGGAGCTGAGATATGCTCTCATGTTACTAGACAGTGAAAAGGTTTCATGATGATACTCGCAAGAGAGTAGAGTGTCTGTTCAAACCATAAAAGCCATATACATCAGTGAGAAAAGAAGTGAGTCGAGAAGGATCGCAACACCGGGATGCTTTACTTGGAACTTGACACCACATAGGTAAACTTTACGACGGTGCATGCATAGGCACAAGTGAGTAGATGTTGTCAATTTAAGTATTAAAAAAAAATCTGTAAGAAATTCGTCGGTATAGTCCCTTGTTGAGAATTCAGCAAAGCAAGTGGGAAGTATTAATTCTAGAGTTATAACTCAATTCAAGGACATAATTATAGAACTTAGTTCCACAATAGGATATAAATAAGAGAATTTGTGATAGAGTGGATTCACGTATAATACGTCTCGTTCAAGGAGTAGATACATGCAATGTTTTGTGAATCAATATCTTATTAAGACCATGTCTACGAGAACTTCTTTGATATGGATGTACTAAGGAGTGACTTACTTGGTGACTTTAGGTTGATATGGAAATAACATAATCGATGCCCCCCGACTCCACATCCCTAACGTACGTTGGTACCATACCGATATACTACATGATTCGGTGGTGCAGTGACATTAATAGGGACAAGGGCGCTCCCGTTAGCGGCAGGTTCTACTAATCCCTCTAGGGCTCAATACATTATTTTAACAAGCCTTTGGGAAATCTCCTTCGGACTCAACGGCGGGATCAATCCCTCCTTACATTCTTCAAATTCGCGGATTATGGTATCAAGATTACTAATCTTGAGAATAAGACTTAGAGAGGAAATTAGCTCCCTATCTTGAGCTCTATCGCACGATCTGGAGTATCAAAGAAGGGTGGAATTCCTAAATTTCCATGTAGCCCCTTAATTATAGATGTGGTCGACTACACACCGACAAGAAGGGCTATACTAGACACGACTCCGAGGCATCCTAGGACACTTTAAAACCTTAGGTTGTGATACCAAGTTTGTCACGCCCAAAAACTGAGGAGTGCGACCGGCGCTCAACCGAGCAAGCCCGACTGAGCAAGCCTATTAGGTTTCATTCTACCCAAAATTAATTTATGAATAACAAGGAGACGAACTCCATAAATCCTACTTTAAGAGCATTACATTGACAATTTGTATCTTCGTCTTTCATTAACGTTTACAACCATACTAACCAAACTATTACAATTAATAAATACGAAGGAAACATTTTTGCTAAATAGCAACATTTCTAGTTCAAATTTTCAATACCCGACGCCACCCACAATCTGTCTACGGAGTCTCTAAAGATAGAGAAGACAAAGTGACCCTATCGGCAGCAAGGCCCCATCTATACCTCAAAGTGTAACAACATGAGCAAAAGAAGTGTGGCATATTCTATACATAACCCCGGAAAGAAATGGGCTCACCAAGACTGTTGTGGGGAGGAAGAGAAAGCACCGCTACCTTCAATCAGCGCTACCAACTTCAGAGCCACCTAAATCCATTAAAATATGTAGCACCCCCGGCAAAAGGGACGTTAGTGCCATCGAATAGTACTAGTATGTATGAACAAACTTTACTCTACGTAGAATTAAACTAGTAAACAAGTAGAAGGCAGTCATGGAAATCAAACAATGCTGCACAGAAATACAAAGAACACAAGTAAGAGTCTCATAGTTTCTTATTTCGTCTTTTCATCCTTTTGATTAGTAGTCTCTTAATGTCAAGTGCCATAATTTATAATACCACCGTGTCGTTTATACATGGAGTCCGGTCTCTGCCAGACAGACTAAGACATCCCCAGTTTGACATAACCAACATCATAATTTATATTCATATTTTCGATGTAAATACCACCATGAGTACAACATAGAGTCCGATCTCGGCCCGATCGGCTAAGCCATCTCACTTGAAATAGTGATACATAACCAACATCATATTTTCGATGTAAATACCACCATGTGTACATCTTCGAGTCCGATCTCGGCCCGATCGGCTAAGCCATCTCACTTGGGACATAACCATATCAATTAATTATTCAGTTCACATTCCTTTCCCATCCATTATCACATAGTCCTTGGCACTTGGATGCATTTAACAATTTGAGTTTGTTTCCCTTTTTATTCGTTCAGTAGTATTACCCTTCATATTGATAAGATCCAACATATGATGAATTGTACACATAATAGGGTAAGCATAAAGAATCATAATTCACAATTTCAAGTAACATGGTGATATGGTAGACAACTAAAAAAATTAGGGAACAATACCTTTCGTCTCAACACATTAGAACAAACAATTCAAGCATGATCAAGCAAGGGACACATACCAAATACTCGGACACTAATGAGATGATCCTACAAGGATTAGAGTTAGCCATTCATACCTTAACAAGTTTTTTCTTAAGTTTCTACAATACGCCAACACCTTTAGCAATAATAATCTATAAGGAGATGGCGGAAATCGATTAATAATTAGGAATATTACCCATGGTGTAACTCTCTCAGGAGTTTCATCAAACATCTAACATGTGAAGTAGACTACAAGGTCTGAAAATGGAAATTCCTTCTTCCCTCAACCAATTTTTAACAGGAACTACCCAAATTAATTCTTTAATATCACATACAAAAACTTAGTTCCACATTCATGGCCTATTTATAATCCCCAAAACATATTGGAACCCTTAACCTCTTGTATGCAAGTTCTGGAAATAGGACTTACCCGAATGGAGGACAATCTAGCGGCGATCTTCCTTGATTCTTGAAGGTTTGATCAAGATTTGGGTGATTATGAAGCTAGGCTTCTTATTTCTCTCTATATATTGATCTCAACTCTCTCTAATTTCAGTAGAAAAATGACCCCAAATGAAGCCCCAAAGCCTATTTATCAAAATGGGCTCGGGTTATGAAAATAGGAAAAAGAAGCCTCCGATATCGGGTCTGCGGTCGCATAATGAACCACCGAATAGGAATGTGGGTCGAAAAATGGAACCAGGAATTGGTGCCTAGAACTAGGATGCACTGGACAGGTTTGCGGCCATTTTTCGGTCGCATAACCACTTTTGCGATCGCATAATGGTCGCATAATGGCCGTAGAATTGCATTATGCCAACCTTTGGTAATTTGATCATAACTTTGTGTAGGAATGTCCAAATGACAAACGGTTTGAAGAGTTAGAAACTAGACTCGAAGACCTTTCATTGGATCAGTTGTGAATCACATAAAACCTTATATATTTAGATATTCTCATTCAAAGTGTGGACTTGTGCGAACTCATTTGGAATTGTAGCCTATTATGAAATATTTCCAATTTGACTTAGACTTAGGCCTCTCCTTGGACCCCACATTACTTATTATATGACTTACACACTTATTTACCATATAAAATTCATTTAAATCATATTAATAGCACATAAAATATTATAACTAGCCTACCTGGCACCTCAAAATCCTAAATTACTTAGTAATATTTTCCGGGGCCTTACAAAGAGCCCATAGTTATAACAATAGAGATCCCTGAGATCGGGCACCATGTCATGGTTAGATTGGCACGGGCAGACCCTTAGATCCCAGTAAGATAATATGAATCCTCAAGATAGGGTACCATCTCGAGGTTAAATTGATATTGATGGCTCCTTAGAGCTCGTAATTGTAATAGCAGAGATCCTCGAGATAGGGTACCATCTCGAGGTTAGATTGACATGGGGGGCCTCGGGCCCTTGGGCAATATCGTTCATATGACATGGCCTGTGGAGTGACCATGGTGGTCCCTCCGGTTCGCCTCCCAAAAAGTGGTAATGACATGGTCAGAATTAATTGTCCTTCAAAGTAGGCGAGTAGTCGCCGCTCGCTCTATTAATACATTTGCTTTCTTCGTTTGAATACTTTGCTGCTTTGGCCAATTGTCTCCTTTACATATCCCTCTTTCTTTCACTAGCTCTTTCTCCATTTTAATTCAAAGCTTTCTCCTTATTTCTCCCTCCTCGTGCCGGAGTATTTATGACCACTATGTCAAAATCTGCCCTCCAAGAAGAGGAGAGTTCGACCTCTACTTCTTGCCAGGTCGATGGTACACCGCCGATGTCAAGCAAGAAAACCTCGAAGCTCGAGGCTGTGAGGAGAGACTGCAGACAGGGAGAAGGGGTGGTACTGCATGTACCTTCCCCGGAAGAGGGCATCACGACCCATGTAGAGGGATTTTTGAACGTATGCACGTACCCCTTTACGTTAGGCCCCCTTGACATTGTTGTGCTTGACCTTTGCAGGAGATATCGGGTTACCGTGGCACAGGTTTACCCGTCTTCTTGGAGGATAGTACTGATGATTAGGTTCTTTGCTGAGAAATCTGGGCTTGCATTCACCTTAGTCATCTCGACAAATTATTTCGGCCCTCAAACTGTCAGGGAATGATCACCCTCCAACATCGGTCCACCCGACCCCTCGTTGCCAACGACAAAGAAGAGAAGGATCGTGGTGGATGAATCGATTTGTTCGAGTGCGGACAACCGATATTATCCCGGCAGAGTTCATTCCCTTTCCTGAGAAATAGAATTTCACACGTAAGTGGTACAATCGTGCTTTTATCATTTCGTCCATAGCAAATTCAGGCTTCATAATAATGCCTTCCCTTTCTTTTTTCAGCAACTTTGTTGATTCCATTTGAGATCCCCAACTTGGCGGACTGGATTTGGAGGTTGGCAGCTTGCCCGATTTATGATTAGAGTAAGTGGCAATACCTGTTGAAGGGTGGATGGGAGGCCATACACCATGGTAGGTGCTATGAAGTTCTTTTTCTTTTTTAGGAAGAGCTTACCCTTTTGTTAACTCTTTTAACGCAGGCATTGGAGATTTCTCCGAGATGGGACTGTGTCCCTTCGGAAAGAAGGAGGAGTCGTCGGCCTCGAAACTGAAGAACGAGAATAAAAGGAAAGAGTCCTCAATGGGTGAGAAAGCCCATAATGAGGCAAGGTACGCTTAGAGGCATAAAGGCAAAAAAGCTAAGCTTTTTAGGTGCGAAGTCTTCAGCCTTGGGAGAATGGTTCCTCCTTTACCACTGTTTTCTTCCCCCGTCGAAGGTAATTCGAGGGGGAAGGGTTTGCTGCCGCCACATTTTTCTCCCATCGAAGGTACTTAGTGGGACGTTTAGGGTCGAGGGCCATATGATGGGACTGGAGTCCTTAATGATGGTGTCCCCTCTCGGGATAGTTCGACTGGGGCCGAAGAGGCCAGCCCAGGGGATGCCAGAACTGCCTTCGAGGAGGCCCAACGATTTTGTTCTTTGGTAAGTTTTAACGATCTTTGTGCCTTTCTTAACTCCGTGCTTCTATTTTTATTTATTTTGGGCTCCTCTTTCACAAGCTTTCGATAAGCTCAAGTTCGAGTTGCTTCACTGCGAGCCTCGGTTGCAAAAATCCTTGGACGAGGAGAAATGCCTCAAGCTCCTTTGTGATAAAAGGGCAAAGGAGTTGACGCACCTTCGGTACGAGGTGAGTCGATGCCAGAACTATGAAGACCGCCTTGAGAGACAGGTAACCTTCGTTTTGGCGATGTTCTAGATTTTATTCCTATCTTCTGAGATTGACATTTGATATCATAGTTGCAGAGAAAGACGAAGGATTTGGAATGCCTTTAGGGCAAAGTTGGCTAAGCCAACCATGAGTGTAGTGAGCTAAAGGATCATATTGAAGCCCATGTTGTGGCCAAGAAGAATGTTTTAGCCAAGGTTTATGCCCTTGAAGTACACCTCTGAAATTCCCATGAAGACAACTCGGTGCAGACGAGCAGGATTGCAAAGGTCGAGTCTGATCTCTTGAAGACGAAGGCTGAGGTCATGGACGCCCGAGCCGACGCTAAAGAGATTCGAGCTAAGGTTGATAAGAAAATGGTAGTCTATTTGAAAGACGTTGTTGATACTCGTGTCGACTTGAGAGGGTCTTCTCATCGTGAAAGCAGGAGAAGAGATTATGCCCGATGCAGATCCCGAAGAGAAACCCTCGAGGAGATCCATGCTAAGGGATTCGATCTCTCAAAAGAGATAGATCTGGCCAGGGCGGTTGAATACGATGCCAAATTCCTCGTGTCTGATTTTGAGGATAATGAAGAAGAGGCCGATAGAGCAACAGTCCCCGGGGGGAAAGTAGACTAGGCTTTCTTTTTCTAATTTGTATAAGGCTCTCTGTGGGAGCATTTCTGAATGTACATTTTTAATACATACATATATGGAAAATCTTCTGATTCTTTCAATTTGCTTGCATCTATTTTCTTCTTGCCTTGAATTTTAATGGTCGAAAGCTAGTCCGACGAATTTTCGAAAAGCCCTTAGGTTTATAGATTGGCTCTGAGGGTTGCTAGGCTAGCGTTTAAGCTCTTTAGCATAGGGTCAATATGACCTTTAATTGGCCCGTGTGCTTTTTTGATGTTCGCTCGTAGGATCCAATGCGTTTGACCTTAGGCATTTTATTCAACCGTTTAGGGCTCAATCCTCGAGTCGGGTTACGGCTCCACATCATCGACCCTTAGGTTTTTAGAATTAGCCCTGAGGCTCTTTAAGTTGGAGCCAAGGCTCTTACGCATTGGTTTGATACGACATTTAGTATGGCTATATTTTCCCTCATTAAAGACTTTGAAATTTTTGTGTTCGTCCGAATCTTCGACGGATCGATAAGAACCTCGATTGTGAGTCGTTATGTGACGATAAATGAGCACCTCAGAAGGTTTTTCCTTATAGCTGAATTGTCTCAAAGCCTTTTCATTGTTTGGATATGACATGAAAATGATTGAAGCTCTTTTTTGCTTATGTCGAGGGTAGCCTGATTTAACCGGTTCTCTTCGAAGTATTTTGTGATTGTGCGGCAACGGTCGGGCTTCCCCGATTCGCGTTAGTTTGGCCGGAGCCTATAGACCGGAGTCGTTGTGTTTGGTCGTAGCCTTATGACCATAGTCATTCGTGTTTGGCCAGAGCCTTTGAGTCCCCGAGTAGAGTATCCTTGGCGTATATATTGAGGGGTCTTACAAGTTCGAATATATACCCTTGGCTTTAAAATCGGGATTGTGCCTTTTGCAAGGTCATATGATTTAGGCATACCTTACTTGAGGTCTTACAATTTTGATCATGCCCGCAGGACTTACATTTTTTATCATGCCCGTAGGACTTACAGATTTTGTCATTCCCGTAGGACATACAAATTTAATATTGCCGACCCTGAGGTTTTATTGGCTTCGAGTTTTGATAACTTTGATGAGGTGACAATCAACGACAGTCTCGGAGACATCGAAGGTTTTTAGGTGTTACTCCCCGAGTGTTCGGGTTTTGTTGAATCGGCCCTGGAGTCGTTTCTTGTGAAAACAAAAAACTTCTTTGAGGTGCAAAATATACTCCTTTGATTACTTGGTATAAGTGTACATATCTCTCGCCGTTGGAGGTTCGATTAATCTATGCGTACACGACTCATTTGACTGTTTGGCCCGATACATAATTTTCCCATCGAAACCCTCTCTAGCTAATTTTGGTTTTTCCGAGTTGGTGACCTCCTGGCGGGATGCCCCCCAAGTATTCGAGTTTGAATGGAGATAAGCCTTGAATACTTGTATAGGTTCTCCTTAGGTAGCATATAGATGTTGCCTCATTAAAAACCTTGCCGGTAAAACCCTTTCTGGGATAAAATCCGATCGAAGGAAAAGAATGCAGCGCATGCTATAAAACCTAAGGTCTTCAAGCTGGAAGGTGCTTCGATTCCTTTTGTCGGACACCTACATGCAGGTCAGTGTAAAAAACAAAAAAGGAGATAGTTATACCTTGGCAGCAATGGTGTACGAGCCTCGATGCGCTTCGACTGCTTGTTTTGAGGATGCGGTACGGTCCGTTAGCAGTCCTTTCGGGCATAGCCGAGGATGTGGCTTGTAGTTGTTACCTGAATGTTTTCTTGTCCTTTAGCTCCTTTGATGTGGAAGGTGTCGATTCCGATGTCACATCGTGCATCACGAACATCTCTGTTGCTACATGTTGCTCCCCGTATACTGTTTTTCATCCGTCCTTTGTTGAAAAATCATTTGATGGAGGGTTGATGGTACTGCCCTTATCAGTGTATACATGGCCTCCCTAGCAAGGCATTATACCTCATATCTCTGTCGATGACATGAAACTTGGTATTTTGGGTTGTGCCGGCCACGTTGACCGGGAAGGTGATCTCCCCTTTCGTGGTTTCGCTCTCCATGTTGAATCCGTTAAGGACTCGAGAAGCGGGCACGATCCAGTCGAGCAGTCCGAGCTGCTCTACCACCCTCGGCCTAATTATGTTGGCCGAGCTACCTGGATCCACGAGCACACGTTTAATTTGAAATGTATTCACAAGGAAAGAAATTACCAGTGCGTTGTTGTGGGGCTGAGACAGGGTCTCGATGTCCTCATCACCGAATGTGAGAGCGTCTTCGGGTATATAAGCTCGAGTTCGCTTTTCATTGGTGATGGATATTTTTGTTCGTCTGATGACGGGTTCTTGTGGGGTGTCGATCCCTCCCATGATCATGTGGATGACATGTTGTGGTTCTTCTATTTCATTTTTCCTATTCGCCTCTCTTTCCCGAAATTGATTCTTTACTCGATCCCTGAGGATTTCTCGGAGGTGCCCTTTGTTGAGTAGTCGGGCTACTTCCTCTCTGAGCTATCTGCAATCTTCCGTCCTGTGGCTGTGCGAGCCGTGAAATTCACACACCTGATTATGGTTCCTTTGTGACGGATCTGATAGTATGGGTTTTGGCCATCTGGTGTGTTTGATTTTACCTATGGCCAACATGATGTTTGAAACATCAACATTGAAGTTGTATTATGATATACGGGGTGCCTTCATCGAGACCGTATGTCTGTCGAAACTGACTCGGCTTACGAGTCCCCGAGGAATGTGACCTTGATTTGTCCATCGGTCGTTCCAAGGTATGTTGCGCCTCGAGGTGTTTCTTCAATCTTCAGTGTACGGCCGCTACCTTTCCTTGTTTGGCCTTGGTTCCTTTGTCGGTAACCTTCTAGGGTATACTGAGCCCGAGGGGCCCCTTATTGGTCGTCCTCGACCTTTATTTTTTACTGTATCGGTTGTGGACATTCGCCCACGTGATGGCGGGATATTCAACCAAGTTCTGCTTCAACTATTTCGAAGCTATCGAGCTCCACTTATTCAAGCCTTGAGTGAATGACTGTATCATCGAAGACCGGTGGTAACTCCATTCGCTCCAGTTGGAAGCGAGACACGAATTCTCACAGCATCTGACTCTCTCTCTGTTTGATTTTGAAGACGTCGGATTTCCTAGTTGCGACTTTGATGGCACAAGCATGTGCCTTTATGAAAGAGTATGCCAGCATGGAAAACGAATCCATCAAATTAGGGGTTAGGTTGTGATACCACATCATGGCCCCGTTTGATAATGTTTCTCCAAATTTTTTCAATACAATAGATTCAATCTTGTCCTCCTTCAGGTCGTTCCCCTTTACGGCACAAGTGTAGGCAGTGAATTGTAGTGGTCATGAGAACTGCCATCTCTAAGCAATTACACCTTTGTGTCAAATTTTGTGCAAGAACACCCTACTCCCCTAATTATCCTACTATTGTGACTTCTCAAATTTGTACTACATTTGTAGGTGTTAAGAATAGTTGGATCATGTGCAAATCCTTCAAATAACTGAATTATGTGCAACTCATTTTAATAGTTGAATTATGTGCAAATTTGTGATGTTAAACGAACTATGTGTAGCTGGTTGAAGTAGTTGAATATATACGATTTGGGGAGATAATCGAATTATGTGCAAGTTGTTGGAGTAATTAAAAATGTGTGAAATTGGTTAAAGTGCGTTTCGGGGGCTCTTTGACAGGTAGATAGGCCTAATTACAAAGGAAACTCTGGAAAAAAAATATTTTTAGAACATATCGGAGTTAGTGAAAGTTGGGGGTTGGCATCTTGTGTTTTCATACCCAAATGATCCCCCGATCCTCATTTGAGGACGAATGATTTTAAGTGGGGGATGATGTAAAGTCCCGTAAAAGTTTTAACTAAAAACGATGCCCGGGTAGGCTCCCATGTTGTTATAACTGTAGAAATTCTTAAAAATGGACCTTTTTGAAGAAAAAGTACCCTGGGACTTAAAAGATATAATTTCCCAGAATTTCGAAGATCTGCGGTCCACTATGCGATCGCAGATCAGGTATGCGGACCGCATAGTGGTCGCATACCTGGATAGTTGCTGTCCATTTCAAGGACAGCTATGCGGCCAAGATGCGATCGCATTTTAAGAAAGCGGGCCGCATAGTTATTGCATTCTTGCACCTTGATTCTTGAGGAGGGAGTTATGCGACGCACTATGCGGTCGCATAACAAGTATGCGGACTGCATAGTGGTCGCATACCTGGGTAGCCTGCTTTCCTTTTTGGCCCAGTTAAGGGTCATTTATGCGACAGGAATGCGGACCGCATAGTAGGAATGCGATCGCATTCCTGACCGCATTTCCTGCTTGGGGGCTTCTACTTTCTAATTTTAAAACCCGACCCCTAGTTTAATAAAACACCCCTCCCCTTCATTCCTAACATCTATCCTACTAAAATAGAGAAAAGGGAGAGTGAGTTTAGTGAGAGAAAGTCATCTTCTTCATCAAATCAGTCCACCACCTCTACTCACGCCTGGAAATCTTCGAGTAGTCGTTGCCTTCTTCACTACAAGAGGTAAGTCCTCACCTCATTTCCCCTTTAATTCTCAGGTTTTGGTTTAAAAGGATAAAACACGCATGAAATTGGTTCTTGAAGATAAAAGCTAGTACTTACATGCATGTTCATGATCTGTCCTAATATATCAAGAGGGTGTAAGTTACAACAATCTTCTACTAAAAAGGGTATTAGAAATCTAAGGGGTCATAGTGTTTGATAAAATGCCCAA
The DNA here is from genome assembly GCA_005239495.1 of Nicotiana undulata. Taxonomy (NCBI): domain Eukaryota; kingdom Viridiplantae; phylum Streptophyta; class Magnoliopsida; order Solanales; family Solanaceae; genus Nicotiana; species Nicotiana undulata. Next base: position 19,216 of record ML252611.1, on the reverse strand, counting down.
ATGAATTCAAGATTCCTAATTCTAAGATAACTGTGTCGCATTGTGAACTAGATTGACGGTGCTAGATGGTTCGGTGAATTGTGATAGAAATTAGAGGAAATTCAAACTCAAGGTATGTATGGCTAACTTTAATATTTGTAGAGTCTCCTTGTTGGTGTCCGAGAATTCAATATGTATTTCGGGTTTAATTGTATTTGAATCAGATGTCGTATTATGATGAGATGAAGGGTTCTGTTATCTGAATGCCTTAGTTGATTTTCCATGCCACCATGCTATGTAAGATTGTGAACTGTCATTCCTTGTACATACTCTATCATGTGCAAAACTATCTATATGCTTGAATATCTCGGTATGAAAGGAAGTGCTACCAAATGAACGAATTGTTAATGAACTCAATTGTTGAATGTATCCAAGTGCTAAAGGTTGTGTAGAAAATGATGGAAAGGAAATGTGGATTGATTTAATTAAGCAAAATTATTATGGCATATCGTACATGACTCACTGTTTGGTAAAAGTTATTGTTCCCTTGATTTCACATGGTTGTTTGGTTGTTATGAATTTATACTCTTGATGATAGAGATCCTTGTGATTGAAGTATTGGTTGTTGTTGCTATCAATGTGATTGTACGGTGGGATCGGGTTGCGCGCCGCAACAGGTGAAATAAGAATGATATGTTGAGAAGTAATAAGGGTGAAATGTGATTGTACGAAGGGATCAGGTTGCATGCCGCAACAGAAGAAATAAGGGTGGAATGATGAGAAGAAATAAGGGTGGAATATGATTGTAAGGAGGGATTGGGTTGCGCGCCGCAACAGGTGAAATAAGAATGATATGTTGAGAAGTAATAAGGGTGAAATGTGATTGTACGAAGGGATCAGGTTGCATGCCGCAACAGAAGAAATAAGGGTGGAATGATGAGAAGAAATAAGGGTGGAATATGATTGTAAGGAGGGATTGGGTTGCGCGCCGCAACAGGAGAACAATTGAAGTAAGGAACTGTGTAGATCTCATTTGAGATTCTCTATATCTCTATGCAATAATTAGTTGGTTTCTTTGACTGCCTTCTATCTGTGCATTGCTTTGATTTTACTTAGAGTAAAGTTTGTTCATACATACTAGTACCATTCAATGGTACTAACGTCCCTTTTGCCGGGGGTGCTACATCTTTTATATGGATGTAGGTGGTCCTATAGCAGGTAGCTCTGTCCGCCGATAGTGGTGCCTTCTCTTCATCCCTTCAGCAGTACTGGTGATCCCCATTCCTCTCAAGGTCGTGCGTAGTCCATGTCATCTCTTTTGTATATTTTGGTTCTCTTAAGGTATAGCCGGGGCCTTGTTGCCGACAAGTATGTATACCCTCCTCCGTACCTTTAGAGGCTCTGTAGTCATTGTGTGGGTTGTATATATTTTGGTTAGTAGTTGTAATTATTCGTAATCATGGTCCCGAATTGGAGATTAGTTTGTATATTTTGGGATTATCAAATGTTGAAGCTTTAAAAGAGGAAAATGGACTTATGTTGTAATTCATACTTTGGTTCCATTTGCTATTTAATTTATAGATTGGTATATTACAAACACGGGGCAATGCATTGGGTAGGAAAGACAATCCAGGTCCGCTTGACCGGGATCATCCGGTTAGGCTCCAGTCTCGTCCCTCGGTTTTGGGGCGTGACAACATTGGGCTGGCAGATTATATTTACTCTTCTCATTTGAAAAATATTGGTTGTGTTCATCGAACGTTGGGTGATACTGCATTGCGAACGGGTGTGGGCGACCGCATTCACGTAGAATGAAGGAGGGGACGTGTGATGGCTTGCGTTTCTCATTGTGTTCGCTTGGAGTAGTCCGCGATCGTGAAGCCTGTGGATGTTATGCCATCGTGATCGCGTTGAAGTCACGCGATCACGCAGGGTCTTTTGTGAGCTGGTGGAGTATTTTCTTCGTGATCGTGAGAGCATTTCCGCTATCGCATAGAGTAATCACGGGGCAACAGATATTAAGATTTCCATATCGAGAGTTAGAGTTATTTTTCATCTATTGAGTTAGAGAGATCAATTTAGGGCGATTTTAGAAGGAATTTTCAAGGAGTTTATCAGGTAAGTGTTTCGACTCGGATTTATTATACATGAATCCATCATTGTTTTTTCATTTATTAAGTGATTTTGAAAATTGGGGATTCCTAAACTATAAATTGGGGATTTGAAGATCGATTTGAGGTCGGAATTAGATCATTTTAGTATGGTTGAACGCGTTATTGAATGAATATTCGAATTTTGTATGTTTGGTTGAGTTCATTGACTTTTTTTAATTTCTTTAAAGATTGCAACTTTATTATCCAGAATAATTACCTTTGTTTTGTACTTATGGTATAAAGTTGTTTTGGCTAGAGTCGAGTTGTACGGAGTTGGATATTCACGAAAAATGCTTACTACTGGCTTGAGTTAGCTTATTTGAGGTAGGTATCTTGTATAACATTGTGCGGGGGAACTACCCTTAGGATTTGCGTTGATCGTGCTATTTGTGAGTTGAAAATCGTGTACGAAAGGTGACGAGTGGTTACACGGGCTATATGTGGTATTTGACCAATTTAGGTTGTTTAGACTCTTTATGTGCCTTTAAGCGAATTGTAATAACATGTTATATCTTTCATTTTTAATCTACCCTTACACGTGTTAATCTATATTTTCATGCTTTATTTGACATTGTTAACACTTACTACATACCTCACTTGTTATTTTCACTTACATGCTTAGTTGAGGTTATTGTCTTCTTATTGCCTTGTTAATTACTTAAATGTTGAGTCACCTTACTTGAGGTTGTTCATTCATGGAACGTCTCTTTCTAGCTATTCGTGTTTAAGTTGTAAAAGACATTATCACTTTGAGCGAAGTTGTTAACTGTTGAGGTATCGTTCTTGTTGAGAGATTCACCATTATTATGTTATTATTGAGATACTTGTACACGTTGTGGTTAATCCATCAGCTATTTGTTGTTAAAACATTTGTATTGTTGATTCTTTTGGGAAGATGTGGCATATGGGAACTTGTGGTGCGAGTTGTTATTGTGTTGTAATATTTCTGCCCATGAAGCAGATTGAGGATAGGGGTTAATGTGCATGCAGCGGCATAAGGTGGAATATATGTGCATGATGCTAGTAAGAGAATTACTTGAAGCCATACAGCGACATAAGGTGGGCCAAAGTGCGTGTAGATATTTCGGGAAAATTATTTATAAAACTATCTAATGTAAGGCTCATGCATGTGATTCTTGTTGTTATCTCTCTTTTTATCTCACTTGTATTTGTTCACATTGTTTTCTTGATGTTCTTATTATGTGTTTCTTCCTTGTTGCATTTATTGCTTTAAATTCAGTTGTAGTCTATCTTGTTGTATTTCTTTATTGCCTCATTTTTCTCGTTCCCATTCTTAGAGTGTATTATACTTGTTGAGCTTCTTATTTTTATCCTAGTAGGTGTCTTGAACTAGATTCGTCACTACTCTCGGAGGTTAGTCTTGATACTTACTAGATACAATTGTGGTGTACTCATACTATGCTTCGGCACATCTTTTTTGTACATATTCAGGCACCTCATATCAGGCTAGGAATTAGTGATTTGGCTATCCATCTCGAAGACTTCAAGGGTATACCTTCTTCGCATCCGCAGGCTTCAGAGTCACCCTATGTACTTGTTTTTCTACGGTTTACACTTTATTTAGACAACAATGTATTAGGAATTGTTACACCCCATGTTTTCGTACGTAAGAGTACATCGTAAGTCAATTGATGTAAGCTCAGAAATGGAACCATCTTTGAAAATTCTACAAAGTTAGTTAATCAAGTTAACTTAGAGGTTACAAATATTTAAGATAATGAATACCAAGTACCAATAGGGTTTGAAGTCTTAGAAGCTAAACGAATTGAAGAAAATAAGTTTCGCCGAAAGTCGACAAGTTGGGATTATTATAGCATGTACTTTTGGGGTGAGACTAGGGTACTTAAAATTGTAACGAGATTATGTTATGAGTTATTTTAGTCGCATGGTAGTCGGGTTCTATGTTTTGAAGTCAAGCGAGTTGTGGAACAAAAGTTGGAAAAAGGTCATCACAAGTTGCATTCAAAAATGTGCTGAAACTTAGGTCCAATGTAGAAGAGATTTCCTCCCAATATACTTAGAATTAAGGGATGATCTACCTACCAAATTGAAGATCTACGAGTTTAGTTTCTAACACATTAAATTGTTCATCGATACGACATTGAAGTAGAGAGATATTTGCGTTCGTGCGAGACCGCAAACAGCTCTCAATGGGACCCACTTAGGTGGTGGACGACCCTTGAACATTTTAAAGGGCTTGGACGGCTTATTTTTTGGTCATTTTCGACCAAGGACAGTTCCCAAACTCTCTAAAAACCTATCTAATAGTTCTCAAGGGTTCCAAGTCGAATGCAATGGTGTTTCACCTAAACCTAACCTCAAAAGTTAGCCTAAGTGAAGAAGAGAGTATCTATGGTATTGTGATGTGATTAAGGGTGCTTATATGCTAAGGTAAACTTTGGCTAGAGTTTTTCCAGATTTTTATGGTATGTATTACACCCTATTTCTTGGGATGAATCTTATCTATGTGTTGGTTAAGTTATTTGGAAGAAGAATTTTAAGATGGAACTTGAATTTGTATAAGAAATTGATGTCTCTTGTAGGACTATTTTGGAGTGGTGTATATGACTTCATATGGATGGAAATCGTGTGGAATAGCTTTTTTATAATTTTCCTATTATTTTTATGCTTGTCAATATGTTGAGTATGTTGATGATGTTGTAAATAGGAGAAGAAGCAACCACACAATACCTAGAAGTTGTTCTTGTCGTTGTTTTATCTTGTGGGGCTGTTTGATGTTGCTTTTATGATGGATATAAGGTTGGAATTTCATGTCAATAAACATGTTTATATTCTGGACCTATTGTTGGTGTTGTAAAAATAGGGGAGATGGAAAAATAATTTGGGGTTTGGTTCCAATCTATGCTTGTCTTTTGTCGTGTTAAATAGCGGTTTTGTGTGTGACGTTTGTGCACTTGTTGTTGTGTAGATCGATTGGTGTTGATGGAATGTTCGTATATGGTATTGGAGAAGTCCCTTGTTACAGGAGAGATGCTACCCAAAATTTACATAAACGAGCTACTAGATTAAGTTACGGATTTAGCCTTTACTCAACATCGATTTTGAATCTCTTTATGCTATGGTACAGTGAATTGAGTTGTTTGAAGAGTTTCTTGGAAGATATTAAGGACTCAACGAGGTTAAGGTATGTTAAGGCTAAACCTTTCCTTCATTTTGGCATGATCACGTACCTACATGTGTTTGATAATGAGACATAAAGAGATGTTCGTATTCTTGAATTTATGCATATTATCCTAGTCTCATAAGTTACAGTATTCTCCCTTATTGGGACTTTCTACTCAGTTAAGTTTTGACTTCTATCAGCCAAGAGAGTAGAGAGTCTATATATATACAGTATTATAGTATTTTCACCACCACCGGGATATTATCAATGGGCATGCCCTTATTAGGAAGCCTCTAATTAGATGGTAAGTTATATACCGAGCGTACTGTGGCCGCCTATGAGTGAGCCTAGAATGGCCGAGATACAGAGCCTAGTATCGTTGAACGCCTATGAGCGAGCCTACTATGACAGAGCAGTTACATGTACCGAGCCTTATAGGGCCGGAAAACCATTTTATTTACTATATTGGGAGAGCTAAGTCAGTATCAATAGGTAAGTATATCTTCATATCATCTTTGACTCCCAGTTACTTTCACTTATTATATTATAAGTTTAGTTTCATCTTTCAGTTATTTTCTTGCCTTACATACTCACTACATTATTTTGTATTGACGTCCCTTTCACTAGGGATCCTGCATTTCATGCCCGCATGACCTGATAGACAACTGGATAGACCTTGCCAACAGATAGAGTCAACCATCAGTTGGGGTGGTAAGCTCAACTACCTCGGAGTTACCAGGTCTAGACCTTGAAGTCCATTTTATATATACATGTTTTATGGGTAGGTCAAGGTCCTGTCCCAATCATGGTACAGTTCAATTATCTCTTGAGGCTTGTAGACAAGTTCTGTACACACACACACACACACACACACACACACACACACACACACACACACATATATATATATATATATATATATATATATATATATATATATATGAGCTCTTGGGTATGTTTACCCCTCAGATGAGAGAGACGATATTTTCAGATGATTCAAAATATGTCCTCATCGGCCTAAGTTGAGGGTTACCCCTCTAAGGTTCACAGTTACAAAGTGGTATGCTCGAGCCAAATATGGCACCGGGTGCCGGCCACGCCTCCCGAGGTTTGGGGAGTGACAAAATTGGTATCAGAGCAATTCTATCCTAGGAAGTCTACAAGTCATGTCTAGTAGAACCTTGTTTATAGATGTGTTGTGCACCACATTATATAAACAAGAAGCTACAAGGCATTTTGGAGTCTGTTACCCTTCTTTCAAATCCAAATCGTGCTATAGAGCTGAGTCATAAGAGTTCGAGCCATGACTTATGCTTGCTAATAATTTAGAGATGCTTTCAATAAAAAAAGTTACAACTAGCCAGAGGGCTAAAGGAATGTGATTGCATTTATTCAGATCCTACAAATATGTTATGACTCTAGACCATTATTAAAGCACGATGTTGGGGAGAGGCAATAAGGGTTCCTGGCCAGGATGTTATTGATAAATAAGTGTGAATTGACACTTGATACATTAGGAGACAGTGAGAAAGCCAAGTTAAGTCAAAATAGATAACCTAAGAGAGGTTACACAGAATATAGATATGAGCATGGACCGACGAGTAGTTAGTATTTGATCCAGGAAGAGCCTTTTTATGGCTAGACAAGAGGTCTTAGATAAATCAGCAAATAATGCAAGATAAACGTAGTTAAACCCAACACAAGAAATTCAGCTCACAGATATGACATCGTAATACTTAAGATATATTCATATAGGAGTTGGGGTAGTTAAATGTATCGTATAAGTATTACGAAAATAAAAGAGAGTTCCACTAGAGAGATAGTTAAAATTTAGTTCAGAAGTAACCCTACGAACACAAGGGTGCAGATGTAAGTAACTAATGATAATTATAGGCGAGTAAGTATATCAAATATTTCATCGGGTATACGATCTAAAAAGCTCCCAGCTTTACATGAGTCAGAGGGTCTTCCCTAAGTATTACAACGAATACTAGCTAAAGAATTAAGGGAGAATGATTCAACATAAGCATAGTGACCTAAAGAAGAAATGATCTTGTAACAACAGTCTTACTACAACATTGTATGCACTCTATAAAAAAGTTGCACCTGTCGTGACTAAGGAACGGGGAGTAAAATAAAAAATAATATTCGAGATCATATGAGTTTCACGAAATTCAAATAGGTGTGGGCACTAAGATAAGCCAAGTATCCATGCAACAAGTAGCAGAACGACTAGAAAAAGTAATTTCTTACTTTTAAAGAAAGCTGAGAAGGCGCGGAAGGAATTATTCGATCAATGACCCAGAGTTAGTTACATTATGAACGCACTTAAGAACTTTGACTATTATCCATGCAACATATATGTTGACATTCCTACAGCTATAGGAGACTCTGGTATAAGTTAAAAGAAAGAATTTAGTCCACCTCACAGACAAAGGCTTGAATTGCTAGAATATTATATTATGGATGTTCTATAGCGCCCACAAAAGGCGAAAGCAATAACTAATACATTGAGCCGTAGATCGCAAGATAGCTTAAGCCTACTTAAAGGCTAAGAGTGAAGAGGAAACTAACATCAGCTAAGTAAATCAAGAGTTTGATTATTAGATCTAGATGATTGTAGAAATCATGATTCAGAACATTGCAGAATCACTCTTAATATCAGAGGTACGATAGAGATAGTACAACGGTCATATTCTATAATGACTCTACAATAAAGCCAGTTGGAAAAGTACTAGCCTCATAAGGAGTAAGTATGAAGCTCTCACCGGATTATGTATGCACTAGAGGTGCAAGTATTATAGTAAAGCTTCAAGTTGTGGACGTGAATTCCACCTATGTGGAAGGAAGGTTATGAAAGAGACAGAAGATACAATGCAAGATTTAAAGATATGAAAGATAAAGGTAAAGAAGGTAGAGATACTAAAGTGCATAAGGTTGTGAATAGTCCATACTTTAGATAGAAGTCTAGAAGTGCCGTGATTCAGTATCCATAAATGATAGTGGTGTCATCAGTGACATATCTTGCAGCATATAGTTTCCATGTACCGAGAGGTCTAGTTAATAGAGTAAATAAGAGTGAGAGACGATTCGATGTCTCTCTTTAAGTCCAGAATAACATAAGGAAATCTAGATGCTATCAAGTTAAAGGAAGGTTGTGAGTAGTATAAATAGATATGTGTAGGTCGTCAGCTAAAGAATGGTAGAGCGACACCATTTTAGGTAGACATGAGTAAGGATAAGAAAGGTAAGTAAGAATTTAATAGATATGTGTAGGTCGCCAGCTAAGTCCTCGGGATTAAACCCATCAAAACAAGAGAGCTGGTGGTTTTTGTAAGTTATAAAAAGCTCAGTATAACCTGAATGAACTCAGAGGAGTGTATATAATAAAAATCACGCTTTCCTTTTTTGTACAGTTAATCGAGACCAGGGTGGTAGGCTAAGGTTCGACCCCATGTCATATCGGATCATGACACGAAGCCAGGTTGCGAAGCTCGTGATTCAGGGATCGATCGAGATTGAGATCAACCGAGATCGATACTAAGAGGGATAGATATCGAGCGAGATCAAGGGAAGCCTGCTCAGTTGAATAATGAAAAACTAAGATATCCACGATCAGGCAAGGATCGCGATGGAAATATCGGCACGTATCAAGTCAAGACCAGTTAATTAGTCAATCACGGGATTTCCTTCTGTATGTAGAGTTGTACCATAAGTAGAACTCCCTCGCAATATATAAATGCAGTTCTAATCATTTTGTAATCATTACGTTCACGCAGGAAAAAAAACAATATATTACATTTTCTCTCTTAAGCTTCCATACTCGATTTCTCAGTTCATATTTATCAATAGAATACTCATTTGGTTCGAGAGCGACCTTGATCGAGGGCCAAAACCACATATCATATTTGGTTTGCTTTATTTGTTTATAGTCAATTTCTAAAATCAATTTAAACATTTCTCACTTTGTGCCAAATGAAATCACATATCCTTAAATCCCCTTTCACTCAAATCCGTTTCTGAATTGATGTTTGAAACTCAATAGATAATTTTAGAAGCGTTTAGACAAAAACCCTCAATTTTTCTTTTGAATTCATAAATCAAACGCCATAATCGAAGATATAATCATGGAATATAATCAAATCTAAGTAGAGTATACATACCCTAATCCATGTGGTCAAAATCCTCTCCAAGATTTCTCAAAGCTGAGCACCAAATCTCAAAAACATTAAATGAAAAAACCCTTCAAATAATTAGAAATATGCCAGTCTTTTCGCATGTGAGAACAATAGGACGCTTTTGCGGCGTCGCTTCTGCGACATAAATCCCGCTTATGCATAGTCCACTAAGATTCCAACCTCTCGCACCTGCGGACAACTTCCTTCTTCTGTGACATCGCAAGTGCAATGTACTTTCCGTTTCTACAAAGCACTTGCCTAACCAACCTTCCCGCACCCGTGCAACTCTACCTGCATCTGTGCTCTCGCATATGCGCCAAATCCTCCGCATCTGCGATATCATGCCCCAACTTAACCTTTCGTTTATGCACCTCCTCAGCCGTATTTTTGGATCCTCACTTACGCCGAAAAATTCAGCAGGTGCAATGACACAAGATCCCTGCCAAACCATCCACCACCAATATGACTCAAAATTGTCTGAAATCTTTGTGAAACTCACCTGAGCCTCTCGAGACCCCGTATGAGCATACCAACAAGTCCCAAAATATAACACGGACCTACTCGAGGCCTAAAACCACACATAACAACATCGAAACTATGAATCACACATCAAATAAAACTTGATGAATTTATGAACTTTCAATTTCCAAAACCCATGCTTAACCATATCAAATCAACTCGGAATGACCTCTTTTTAACACAATTTTCAAATGACATGAAAAACCAATTCCAACTACCAGAACAACAATTTGAACCCAATATCATCAAAGTCAACTCCCGGTCAAACTTATAAACTTTCCAAACCATAAAATTACCAACATTCGCCAATTAGTGCCAAAACCTTCTAGAATCATCCAACTGTAAATCCAAACATATGCTCAAATCCAAAATCACCATTTGGACCTAACAGAACCATAAAATCTCTGATCTGAGGTAAAATACATGAAAGTCAAACTTGGTCAACTCTTTCAACTTAAAATTTCCTAGTTGAGAATCATTCTTCCAAATCAATTTTGAATCTCCCGAAAACCATAACCGACGATACGCACAAGTCATAATACATCATATGAACCCACTCAAGACCTCAAACCACTAAACGAAGTGCAAATGCTAAAACGAGCGGTTGGGCAATTACAACCTTCCCCACTTAAACATATGTTCGTCCTTGGGCGTGCCAAGAGTCATTCTAAAGTCGTCAAATCACTGTGTATACTCATCATACACATACCCATGGGTGATCCATGATCTCGTCCAATTTCACTCCTCTAATCGAGGTTATGAAAAAAGTCGATGCAATAGTAATACCGAACAAGAGTCGAGGTTAAATCCGACAAGGAGCTATATGTATGGGAGTTAGTAATGTGTATGTGTGTGTGTGTGTGTATGTGTGTGTGTGTGTGTGTATATATATATATATATATATATATATATATATATATTAGCGTGTGAGTTTGTATATCTAAATAACCCTNTGTGTGTGTGTGTGTGTGTGTGTGTGTGTGTGTATATATATATATATATATATATATATATATATATATATTAGCGTGTGAGTTTGTATATCTAAATAACCCTGATCAAATCCACTATCATCTTGCACAAAATTATCCACTATTTGTTGCACTTGTGGACTTCTTGTTCTCCGCTTGTTCACCTTCAAATTGACTCCCTCCATAGTATTGACTTGCCTCGGGTTTTGTACTTGTTGAAGTTGAGCCTTTGCCAATTGTTTCATGGTGGTTGTCAACTCGTCTATGGCTTGTCCATGGTCATGTAACTCTTTATGAAGATGAATCACATTTGGATCACCTTGTGGAACATTGGCTCTAGATTGCCATGCCGATGAAATATCCGCCATCTCATCCAAAATATCACACGTCATTGCATAAGGCGTAGTCATGAAGTTCCCACCGGAATGTTGATTCATTACACATTGGTTGGTGGTATTGATCCCCCAATAGAAAGTTTGTTGAATTATGTTCTTTGTCATATCATTGTTGGGGCACGCTTTCACCATTGTTCTATACATTTCCCACATCTCGTGTAGTGGTTCATTAGGCTCTTGCTTGAGTGCTAGAATTTCATCCCGAAGAATAGCCATGTGCCCGGGAGAGAAGTACTTAATTAGAAATAAATTTCTCCGCTAGTTCATCCCAAGTACGAACGGAATGATTTGGAAAACATTCAAACCAATATAAAGCTTTCCCCCTAAGAGAGAAGGGATAAAGCCTTTGCCTCAAAGAATCCTCGGAGACATTTGCTTGTTTGCTCCCCCAACATGTATCAACGAACCCCATCAAATGTTTATATGCATTTTGACTCGGTGCACCGGTGAAGAACCCTCGTTGCTCGAGCAAAGTGAGAATAACGCGCTGGTTATTTGAAAGTTGTCTGCCCTAATAGGGGGTTGGATTATACCACTTGCATACCCTTCATTCGGCAACACCCGGTATGGAGCCACTCGTGATGGAGGTGGGGGTGGAGCGGGTACATTGTATTGAGGCGGTCGGCCTCGTCTAATGGCTTGAGGTTCAAGAGGGACCTCATCCATTTGATCATCCTCAACGTCCACATCCCCCACGGCTATGTTTCTGAGCTTGTTGTTTTCCATTATTGCACCAAAATACTCACACATTAGTAACAAGGAAGGAAAAAAAGATATCCCAAAAACACACCTTAATATATAGCTACCACTATTTTTTAGCTCCCCGAAAACGGCGCCCAAAATTGATCTCGACAAATTTCACTCCTCTAATCGAGGTCATGAAAATGGTCAATACAATAGTAATACCCAACAAGAATCGAGAGAATTCCGCAGGGAGCTATATGTATGGGAGTGTCACGACCCCAAATCCTAACAGGTCGTGATGGCGCCTATCGTGAAACTAGGCTAGCCAACCATAACATAACTACACATTTCTTTTAATAAAGTTCTCAGATCACATTAATAACCAGCATAATAAGTATAAAAATTTCTCTAAGTCTTTAAGCAAGCATAATATAATATGACAGTCTAAACTAATCCCCCGGAACTGGAGTCAACTGATCATGAGCATCTAAGAATAAAACTAACACTGCTAATGTCATTAACAATGTCTCAGAATAAAATACTAATACTAATGAAGGAAGGGAAATGGAAAAGTTGTGGACGCTGGACAGCTACCTCGAAATCCCAAAGTTGATGCCGAACGGACGCAAGTGACTACTGCTCAGAACTAGTACCTGGATCTGCACACAGAGGTGCAAGGAGTAATGATGAGTACGCCAACTCAGTAGTAATGAAAATAAATCAAGTTTGAAGATAAGAAACACACAACACAAAACACCAATCCACAAAATAGTACGACACCGAGTCTCCATAAAGTATACATTTAATACATAAGTTTGAAAAACAATTTCAGTAAAATTCCTTTGAACAAGTATATTTTCCCAAATGATTCTCAGTAAAACTCCTAGTAATATCAGTTTGAAAGATGAAACGAATCATAATCAAAACTCGGTAAAATATCATTATAAACTACCCCTCGGGCCAAATCATCACTAATAATCAGTCACTCAGCACCTCACCATCACTCTGTAACAGTCACTCATCACCTCAACATCACTCAGTAACAGTCACTCAGCACCTCACAGTCACTCATGCCTTCCAATTACTCGTCACTCAGCACTCGCACTCAGTAGATACCTGCGCTCACTGGGGGTGTGTACAGACTCATGAGGGGCTGCTACAGTCCAAGCGCTATAAACAAGCCAATTATGACATCAATCACTCTCAGGCACTCGGCCTTTTTCATATCATAATATCCTCACAATATTGGCCCTCGGCCTCACTTAGTCAGACACTCACAACATGCCACTCGGGCCATAAATAAACGGGGTTCTCGACCCAAAACAATATTTCATTTCAAGATATAACAATTTCAACAAATCTGAGTGTCAACAATTTAACAAGAAGGACTGAGTGTAAAATCATGATCAAAATAGTGAGAAAATCATAAAATAGCCCCCAAGGGGTTTAAACAGATTGGAACTAGGCCCCAAACAAAGCTTACAATCCAAATATATCAAAACATAGTAATATTATTTAACATATGCTTTAAAAGCAGTTTCGCAACTCAATAGCTGCCTCAAAAGGAACATATTTCCAAACTTCCAATTCGTGCACGCCCCACACTCGTCATCCTGTGTGTGCGTCACTCCAAAACTGTGAAAGGATGTAACGTCCGGGGTTTCAAACTCTCAGGATAGGATTTAAAGACATTACTTACCTCAAACTAGCCTGAAACGCTACTCCGCAACACACTTGCTCCTCGAATAAAATTCCGAATGCTCCAAATCTATCAAGTTCAGATATTTCACATCAAATTATGCTAAGGGGATGAAACTCAATCAAAAGATATAAATTTTAAGCACAAAACCCGAAAAATTAGACAAAACCCAACCCCCGGGCCTGCATATCAGAACTTGACAAACTTTATACCAATATGATCCTTATCATCTCACGAGTCCGTACATATAAAGCCTCTGAAATTAGAGTCCGATTGACCCCTCAAATCACCTCTAAAAGTTTTCTTAAACTCAAGACCTAGGTTCCCCTTTTTCCACTGATTTTCCTTAAGTAAACACTGTTAATAAGGTCTTTAATCACATATAATCGAGTTAATAAGTCCAATAAGCTCACCTCAATGATGCACAAATGTTTTCCCCTTCAAAAACCCTCAAAAAGCTCGAAACTCGCACAACAATGGTGAAAACAGGGTTAAAAATCGTGAAGTCCCCTTTTTATACTTTTCTGCCCAAGCTTTTCACACTTACGGTCAAAATCTCGCACCTGCGGTCCGCACCTGCTCTCAGGTGGACCGCACCTGCGGTTTTTCATTAAACCGGGAAATTCCGCACCTGCGACCTCGCAGGTGCGGTTAAGTGTCCACATCTGTGCCTTACGTGGGCTGGCCTAATTTCGCACTTGCAACTTCAGCAAGTGCGGAAACAACAGCACCAACAACTTCAGCAACAGCAAAAACACTCCAAACTCTTCGTTAACCACTTAAAACCATCCCGAGCCCCTCGGGACCCCAACCAAATATACCAACACATCATAAATGATCATTCAAACTTAGCTGCACTCTCCGAACACCCAAAATAACATCAAAACACCAAATTCGCATCAAATTCAAGCCTATGAACTTTAAAATTTCTAAATTCCTCCAACGATGCCAAAACAATCAAAAACACCTCTGATTGACCTGAAATTTTGCAGACATATCCAAAATGACATTACGAACCTGTTCGAACTTCCTGAATTCCATTCCAACTCTGATAGCCTATTTTCCACTGCCGATCGGAAATCACCAAAAACTACTTTCGCCAATTCAAGCCTAATTCTACACCAGACATCACAAAAATATTCCGAACACACTCCTAAATCCCAAATCACCTAACAAAGCTATCCGAGTCATAAAATACGCAATCTGAGGTCGTTTACCAAATAGTCAACTCTCAGTTGACTTTTCCAACTATAAAGCTATCTTTAGAGACTAAGTGTCTCAATTCTCACTACAACCATTTTGAATCCGAGCCAACCGACTCTAACATATCATAAACGGTATAACCAACCTATGAAAAGGCAAAACAAGGCAGAAACAAGAATAACGGTGCGAATTCTACAGAACGACCGGCCGGGTCATTACAGGGAGTTAGTAGTATATATATTAGCGTGTGAGTTTGTATATATACATTTACACTTCCATAATATTTGGCTTGTTTAAAAATCTAAAATAAACTACGATGGTATTTTATGAAATAAAACTACAAGATTGTTTTTGTTGATTTTCAAATAATATAAAAGTCCTAGGGCTATGACCTTTGCCTAATGAGTTGTAAACTTTAAAGCATTTTTTATTGGTCGGGGTATATTATAGATATTAACACTCAAGTACCCACCCAATACCTCTAAGTCAGAGAGTGATTTTGCCCAGTTTTGGCTTTCTCAAGCCCAAATGGGTATTGAACAAAATGGTTGATAAAAATCTCAAGTTGGGTTTTACTGTCTCTGGGTTCAACCCTTTAATTGGGCTTATCAATCTCTCGATTGACCCAACTTATTGCTAGCCAAGTTTTCCTAGACTAAGTCTTTTTTTCTCAAGTATAGGCCATGTCAAATAGGCATGAACTAATGTTTGCAACCCTTAATTCTTCAAATGAAAGCAAGAAAAATGATAGATAATAAACACTCAATCATAAACAAACAATAAATCAAACACCCATTGAGTTTACACACTAAGGTTTGGTCACAACCCTAGTAAAAGATCTAGCTACTCATGCTTAAAATGGAAGAAATAGGAGAAGAAATGATAATTAAACCCATATTGCTAATTAAATTGATAAACTCTATTTCAAAAAGCACAAAATAGCAAAAACTACTAAAGAGACTAAAAGAAACCATCTACTATAGCAGTTGATGTCAAAAGTTGACCTAAAAAAGTGGAACTCTTCTATTTGTACATGGTTGATGCCCTTTCGGAGGTTCTGCAGCCGCACAATTTCATGTGTGATCCGCACTTTTCTTCAGCTTGATAGGATTGGAAATCTGCGACCGCACCACTTTGAACTATGACCGCACTGCACTCTTTCTGCGGTCCGCACAATAGTGATTGCGGCCGCACCTTTCTCTTCTGATGTCTGCACAAATGATAATGCAGCAGTGTAGGTCTTCTTCTGCTGCCGCACAATAATTGTGTGGTTCGCACTTTTGGTGACCCAGCTTCTGTGGACGCACATATCATGTGCGGACCACACTTTGCACAATTCTCAAATGGGAATTTCTTCACAACCTGTGGTCGCAGATGATATTCTGCGGTCCGCACTTCTGAGATTTTGTGCCTATTTTTTGTCTTTGAGTTTAGATTACTCCTTCTTAAGTTGGATTTCATCTTGGGAGCTCATCTTCCAATATTCTTGCAATTAAGCGAATTTCATCAGTTTTCAAGAACACAATTAAGAGCGTTTTAACTAAAACGAAAGCTAAAAAGGCGCAAATAAGTAGTCAAACTCCTAAATTATCAACCCCACGTCACCCCAATTCGTGTAATCCTAACAACACCACCAAACTGAAGATCCTTAATTCAACCTTAATCCATAAGCCTTAGAGTAAAATCACTGACTTCTGAAATCCATTACAAGGCCCGAATCTCGCATCCACGCATTGTATAAGTCTTAACAAGCTGTATCAAGCCACAACCATAACCCAATATTGTAAAGACCCGTAAACTTCTATGTCTAAAATGATGGCCGGATAGGTCCCTGTATTGTTATAACTGTAGAATTCTTAAAACGGACCTATTTTGGGTAAAAAGTACCCTGAAACTTGAAAAATAAAATTCTCCTGAATTGTGTTGTTGTGCGACACACTATGCGATCGCATAACGTGTATGCAGACCGCATATTGGTCGCATACATGATCAGGCTTCTGTCCAAATTGAGGACAACTATGCGGCCCAGGATGCGATCGCATTTTGAATATGCGGACCGCATAGTTGTCGCATTCTTGCCCCATGGTTTTTGCGAGGAAGGTTATGCGACGCACTATGCGATCGCATAACAGGTATGCAGACCGCATAGCGGTTGCATACCTGGGAAAACTGTTTTCCAATTTTGGCCCATTTGAGGGCCATTTCTGCGACAGGAATGCGGATCGCATAGTAGGAATGCGATCGCATTCCTGACCGCATTTCTGTGTCGGGGCTCCTATTTTCTAAATTTAAAACCCTGCCCCCTGTTTAATAAAACACCCCTCCCCTTCATTTTTAAGAAATTTCTAAAAAAATAGAGAGAGGGGAGAGAGGGTTCTTGAGAGAGAAAGCTCCATCTTCATCAATTTGATTTTTCAAAAATCACCCAAGCCCGGAAATTATCGAGTTATTGTCATCTCTTCACTCAAAGAGGTAAGTCTTCACCCTATTTCCCAAATTTCTTAGATTTTGGTTAAGAATAAAGCACACATAGGTTGGTTCTTGAAAATTAAAGTTGAGACCTTGCATGCATGTGAGTTAAACTCCGTAATCTAGTAAAGGAAAACAAGTTAGGGTGATTATTCTCAAAAAGGGGGTTAGTAATCTAAGGGGTCACATAGTGTTTGATAAAATGCCCAATTGAATTCAAGCTTCCTAATTCTAAGTGAAATATGTCACATTGTGGTATAGATTGACGGTGCTAGACGGTCCGGTGATTGGTGTTAGAACTTAAAAAGGGGAAATTCGACTCTAGGTATATATGGCTAACTTTAACCTTAGTAGAATCCTCTTGTTGGTGTTTAAGCATACGGTATGCGTACCTTGTTTGAGATTAGGTGAATTGACTGTCCAAATATGTTGAGGCGTGACACTTCACTCCCTGAATTTCTTGTTGACTACTATGCTAATTGAGATTGTGAAAAGTGGTTTGTTGTGCCTATCTTATTATGTGCAAAGCTCGTTAAATGCTCGAGGGTATTGATATGAAAGTATGTGTTAATGAATGAAAGAATGTTAATGTGCCCAAGTGTGGGAATGTATCTAATGGCTAAAATTCGGGCGTGGTAAGTGATGAAAAAGGGTAATATGAATTGATGTAATTGAGTTGAACGATTATGGAAACACCGTGTACATGAATTACTGCTTGGTGAGAATCATTCTGCCTTGAGTCCACTGTCACGCCCCAAAAACCAAGGGACATGACCGGCACTCGACCGGGTAGCCCCAGTCAAGCTGACCTGGATTCCTTTTTCCCTCCCACGTATTACCCCGAGATTTTTGATGTACATTATTCAATTATAATTAAGACGCATTCTTACAATCTGAAATTAAACCATAGAATTTTGTCATTACCAACATGTAGTACAATACTTACAAAATATACATAACACACAGTTTTACTTTACGTGATCTACAAGTCATACTACCAAAAATACATAAGTACATAACCCACACTTCCTGTCTACGGAGCCTCTAAAAGTACGAAGGAGTTATATATAATACTTGCCGGTAACAAGGCTCCGGCTATACCTTACACCAATACCAAAATGAAAATTCGGAAGAAAAGGTGGCATGAACCACACTGGGCGCCGAGAGGAGAGGGGCTCACAAAAATAGCTGATAGGACGTAGAGGAGGCACTATTGTCGGTGGGCTGGAGTACCTGCTATAGAACCACCTACAATCATCACAAGAATGTAGCGCCCCCGGCAAAGGGACGTCAGTACATTTGAATTGTACTGGTATGTATGAACAAACTTTACTCTAAGTAAACTCAATAATGCACAGGAAAGAGATAGACAGAGAGTCACACAATCACCGCACAAGACATAGAAAGATACACAATGGAAGTTCCACAATTTTCACTTCATCATAATCACAATCTCAATTCCACCCTTGTCCCTTCTCACATTTCACCGTTATTTCTTCTGTTGTGGCGCGCAACCTGATCCCACATGACAATCACAATCGTTTGTTGTGTTTCTGTTGTAGCGTGCAACCCGATCCCACCTGACAACTGTTGCAGTATGAAACCCGATCCCACCTGACAACTGTTGCGGCGTGCAACCCGATCCCACCTAACAATCACAATCACACCCTTATCACTTCTCATATCTCACCCTTATCTCCCCTGTTGCGGCACGCAACCCGATCCCACCAAGCAATCATATCACATATCAACGATGGAAAATCACAGTTCAATCACAGAAGATTTCAGCAATAAGGATACAACTTCTTTACATAGCCTTTA